>JAWQFJ010030814.1:55000-60000 GCA_034096865.1 Theodoxus fluviatilis | reverse complement strand
GTTCTGCGGTCTCCCTGCACGAGGTTCCCGAACTTCATGGACTTAGGTAACGTTCGCCTCCAAAAGAGTCACTCATTATACGTCTGCAGTGCTGCATTGGAGCTGCGAAATTGTCAGTTGTTGACATTTTCTGTTTTCCCGTGAATGTTTATTTGAAAGATTTAAAACCCGACAATAGCGTCTTGAAGTCGTAGAAAAGTTTTCTCTTTTTTCTCAGTGAAAGTTCAATGATAACTGTTCTCGTCACAAGCTCGAGTGTTGGAAAGCAAAACAAACATTTGCCGTAATACTTCCCGCTGCTGTTGATGACTTGGAATTTTGAACTGCATGGACACATTTGCCGCAATACTTCCCGCTGCTGTTGATGACTTGGAATTTTGAACTGCATGGACACATTTGCCGTAATACTTCCCGCTGCTGTTGATGACTTGGAATTTTGAACTGCATGGACACATTTGCCGTAATACTTCCCGCTGCTGTTGATGACTTGGAATGTTGAACTGCATGGACACATTTGCAAGTTTACTGGCGTAAACCCAATACCTGGAAGACGCATTTTTTTTAATTTTATGAATGTGTACAGAAAGGAGAAACGCAAATAAAACAGCAGCAGTAATCACTAATCCTATGCACAAAGAATCACAGAACACCACATGCACAGGAAATAATTACAATAAAACATCAAGTGCATTTAAAAAGTGTTCAAAAACACACACAGAAATCCAAAACGCCCTTTGGGGGTGGGAAAGGGGTGGGGTGTAGGCGGTAGGGGTGGGTGGGTGCGTGAATGTATTGCAAAGAAAAGAATCATGGTACGAAACATTGCTCTCCCGGCTTGCAAAGAATAACACTTGATCCTGGTTTAGCCTAGACCATGCAAAGCGTGAAAAACGAACAAAACATGCAAAACATGCAAAAAGTTTTAGGATCAAACGGCCTATTTTGGATCAACTTTTTTCTGCGAAAGTGACATTTTTATAAGGGAGACAACTCCACTTTTCTGACGTGGTCATTAAGCTTGGTCACACCAAAGCTGGAGTATTTGTTCTAACACCCACACCCCCCCCACCCCCCACCCCCTACCCCCACGTTGTCCTCATTAAAGTTATTACTGAGGATAGGATTAACAAGATAAGTGTAATTTGACTAATTTGTAAGGAAAATAAATGCTTTACATCACCAGTCTGGCCAGATAAACATTTATTGCACACACAAATAATGCAGTTGGTGTTACCACACCTTGAGTGAGCCTTGCCTGAAAGTGGAGTTGTCTCCCATTGAAAAATTTCGATTTGGCAAAAAAAAGTTGATCCAAAATAGGCCGTTTCATCCTCAAAACTTTTGCATACTTTGCACGATTTGCATGATTTTTCGTTGATCTATTTATGACAATGGTCTGGTTTCATCTAGAGCAGATCTCGGGCCTTTCGCTTTTTGTGAGCACCAAAATCTCGGGGGAAACGTGCGTTGCTTTTTGGAGCTCTTGTGAAGAGACGAAACGTTTCGTTGTGAAAATAATTTGATCGTATTGTACACATTGACTCTCGGCCAGACGCGTTGTTATACATGTGCGTGCACGAGTGTTTACCTGCAATAGTATTTGTCTTTTTAGGATAAACACGAAAATAACGTGTGCATTTATTGATCTAGCTTGGTGCACTGTGTAGTCACAATTGTAACGTAGTCTACGTGCATCTCATTGTAAAAACCATCCCTGCTGCTTATTTGTTGATGGAAAACGCAAGATGGAATACGAGCACAGATAAAGGCATACGAGCATCCACCACAAATACGGCTTCAAGTAGACTTTGCACCAGTGTTCTTTGAGTTCTTTTCCTTTTTCCCTTACGCGTGTGACGTGCAGTATTTCTTTGTTGACACAATTTCATTTTTTATTTCAGATTGTAGGAGTGCGTGTACTAAAAATTTAGCTTTCACCATCCAAGGATAGAACCCCGAACTTTCCATAGTCAAACATCGAGGTCTAATCCACGGAGCCACGCGGCACACTTCTTAGATTAGCTTCTGGGTCTGGGGTAATGGAAACTGCTGTCAACCAACCTGCACATGGGTAGACAACTCTTCAATCCTTAGAGAGTAGGCAGGTGATGAATATAAATGCCTCTCTTTCTCCCCTGCCCCCTCCATCCCATCCCCCCCCCCCTCCTCCTCCCCCCCCCTCTCTCTCTCTCTCTCTCTCTCTCTCTCTCTCTCTCTCTCTCTCTCTCTCTCTCTCTCTCTCCCTCCCTCCCCCCCTCCCCTCTCTCTCTCATTTCCCAAGAAAATGCTTTATTCATCCCTCTAATTTTTCATCGATTCTTCGGTTCATCCACAGCAAAGCCTGCCCACCTGCTAACTCAGGGTGCGACCTGTGCACACTCCAGCATCAGTGACCACGCAAATGAAACAAGTGCCGCAGAAAAAAAACACAGAGGAATGAGGAAACTGTTTGATTTTATTAGTGGAAAAGTAGTTATAAAACTCTTCATAACAAGTGGCGGAGGCAACGTGTACATGAAAACAGAGAACGCAAGTCCCCAGTAGTGGCTGCCTCCGTGCCAGACTTGAACCACGCATTGAACAACCGTCAGCAGGAACATGTTTATGAGAGTAAGGCCGTAGATGACGATGCACACCTTGCTGTCTGCTTGTCATGAAGAAGGGGAAGTAATTCCGGTCTAGGTGCAAACAAAGAAGCACGACATTTCACAGGCAAGGAGTGGTGTGGTTAATCCGTACCTGCACTGTAATAGCACGTCCAGAAAACCTATTTTGAAACTCCTCAATACGTCTGCGTATTCTTTTCCGATGATTTTTTTTCTTTCGTCGACTTGCAAAACCGTTGCAAAATCAGCTATGAGTAGCTAGGCAGGGCCAGAACAGTGGAATAATCATTCGTTTTTTCGAGAGCAAACAAAGACTGTCTCTACTCACATCTCAGAGGTCAAAAGAAAACTCTTTATGGGAAATGCAATAAGGTCTTTGATACGATATCTTTCACCGTCTACCTCCCCTCCCCTTCTGTCTGTCTGGTCTGTCATTGTCTGTCTGTCTGTTTTTTTCTCTTACCCCTCCCCTCCCTCCCCCCCCCCTCGCCTCCCCCCTCTCTCCCCCTCTCCTCCCAATATTATGAAGATTGAAATAGTAATAAGTTTCAGTTGCAGACAATGTGCTATATAGACCACAGTTGGCTCAAGAATAGCATCTTTTAACACACCGTTTTCAAATTATTTTCTTAAGGAAAGGAATTCAATGCTAATGCTGTTCTTACGATTTTGATCGTGAGATATAACAGTTATTTTTTTGGCCATTTTTCGTCATCTTCTCTCGAGTATATATATCGCCATAAACAGGCGAAACGAGAGTTTACTTACGAAAAGACCGCTATCATTTCTCATCCTCATCAAACGCATTCGTCCGCTGTTCTGTGAACTGCAAAAAGTCCACGAGATTTTTCATGTGCAGTGAAACGCTGGAGTATGAAAAGTCCTTACCAAACCCTGACCATACATGGCAGAATAGTTTTAAATCGGCGCACAACACGCAGCCAATGGAGGACTAACTTCTTCGTATTGCAAGTCAGTGCTTACCGCAATGCTGTCTTTGATCTGTTCCTTTAGCAAGGAAAACGATATAGGTTTCTCAAGTCCCTGTTATTGCCTTCTATTGTCAGTGTAATTTGAACGAAACGCTGCACTGAACCATTAAGAACCCGGTATATCTTGGTTTCCCGACTTGATTTTGGAATACTTTTTTAATGGAAGCTCTTTTTAACACCTGTCTGAACACAGGCTTTCAATAAAGGTTTGATGCATCAATTTCATTTTCAACCGTCTTCTCCTATTAATCCCAAATCAAATGTTTGAAAAATACGTCACTCCTATTACAAGAGATGCAAAACCAATCGTTTGGAAAAGAGACCATTCCTGCTTTTAAAAAGGTAACATGGAAAGTACACTTGCTTGAACTCTGCAATGAATCTTCAAAATGACGGTGCCGTGGCAGCTGAAAGCCACCACGCTGAAGAAATGGACTTCGCTCAGTCCTGCAGCAGCTCCCAGTGGGCTGACGCGCAGAAGAAGCAGACCTTAAATATCGACTTATACGGCCGAGGGATAAATCTCGGCTGTTACTGGCGCTGCTCTGTGTGAATACTGAATTGCTCCGCAATAATGTTACCCAAGTCTGAAGTTTCTCGATCTATGCAAGAAAGTCGTAGTATGGAAATAAATGCATCCAGGCTTGGGAGTTTTTTTTAATATATTGTTTTCAATTCTAATCAAGGAGCCGTAAGGTAGGGTTGTTATTGAAGTGCGCGACTGTACAGCATGCACAACCGTACAACGACAGAGCGTGGAAGTCTCCGCATAAAGTACTCGTGACACAACTTTTCCAACTGTGAAGAAGGCTCAGGCTGTCACAGCTCCAAAGAGTGTCGAGTTTTCTGGGAAGAGAGAAATACTAGAATGTCAGAGAGCTTGCAGACACATGGTTCAAGAAGCTTTTGATAACGAGAAGGCAACACTGCTGGCAGGCAACTGTGAGTGTTCTGTACAAACTGGGAACTGAGTATACGTTAAGATTTTCTCATTCTTTCGGTTTCAAGTCTCTCCCTTTTATCAACAATTCGTTCTCATTTTCTCACCTCTCATACAAATATAAAAAGAACGATTGAACGAGTGTGTAATTGTGCATAGAAAGAATGGTAAGTCACTGACAATTTAACGTCATAAAACAACATTAGCACATAGATGCATACATTGAACATGAGCCAAATGTACACGTGTCACATGGAATTCATGTTCATGGCAAATTTTGTCACATATTTTGACAGTGGACCCAGACATCTGCACAGTTATGAAAGCCTCTTGTCTAGCAAAGTGTTCCATACCAAAGAAGCACGTGTCGTTATCTCAAAGGAGACAGGTGTAATGACATTATGATATAACTATGTCCAGGCTTCCATGTTCGCCACGCTGGCCATCCTCTAGTTTCTGCCA
>JAWQFJ010030814.1:7500-52500 GCA_034096865.1 Theodoxus fluviatilis | reverse complement strand
AAATCCCCGTCACCTTTGGTGCTATTGCTGCCACGTGCTTGTTTGTGACGGTGAATCTGAAGCAGGGCGTCTTTCAGCCTCCCAACTACGTCACAGTGTATGACACGTCTTTTTGTACCCGCCACGCCCAGCACCTCCCGTGGAGCGGTTCGCCACTAGTTACTGAGGGCGCCACTAGTTACTGAGGGCGTCACTAGTTACTGAGGGCGCCACTAGCTACTGAGGGCGCCACTAGTTACTGAGGGCGTCGTTGCCAGATACAGTTCTGGGGGTCTATGGTGTCAAGACCCCAGCTGTCGCGGTGTCTCAGGAAGAGTGTTGAGTCTGAGAGTTTGGTCTAACACTTCCAGACACGCTGTGCCACGCAATCAGCAGTTTGTAGGTCGCCCTTTCCTAGGCAGGTTGGAAGGAGTTCACGTGTTTGTCACGTGAGCCCTCATCAGCTGTCTGTGATGCTGTTCCCCACTGGCCTGAAAATAAAGACACGTGCCATTACAGTACAAAAGGCAATTATGTGCATGCAAGCTTTCTCTTTATTAGTCAGTCATATCGAAGGTATGCAGATACTTGAGGAGGCATACCGAGACAGAGAGATAATCATCTGAACGTACTGCGCTTGTTTGTCGTCTGCTCCTTTGGAACCGCTCACCTCTTTTTTTGCCCCAAATATTCATATAAACATTCACATTCTTTTATCTTCTTTTCGATGCACTACGCATGGCCATGCATCTTGCTTTACTTCACAACCGTCGGTCCTGATATTGGGAGTGCTTTATCAAGAAAGTATAACAACGGTGCATGTCTAACCACGATTTCCGGTCGATGGAGATGTCATCGCGCATGCGCAGAACACACAAACCCCCCTATATTTCATCTGCATTGAGCACCTCTGTACGCCTTCCTCACCTGCACTCGATGCGCGTGACAGCGAAGAGACGCAGCAGGTAGGTGCGCTCCTGGCGGGGAAGATGTGTGGAGGGCACCAGCAGATAGTCGCCCGGCTCCAGGAAGAAACGGCCCGTGGTCTCCCGATACTCTGCGTACGTCTCCTCGTTCTCGGGCATCAGCGGGTCTGTCTGCAGGAAGAACTCCTGGGGCAGCGGAGACGTGGGCCGCTCCTTGTACTGGAGGAGGGGAAAAAGAAGTGCTGAGGTCAGAAGAGGAAACAAGAGCTGGAAACATATTGAGAGAGAGAAGAATGCAGCGAGACAGGAAGACAGATACATAAACACTCACACACATTATATATATATATATATATATATATATATATATATATATATATATATATATATATATATATATATATATATATATATATATACGCACGCGCATGGGTAAAACACACACAAACACACACACACACACACACACACAAACACACTCCACATATTCACGCACACACACACACACACACACACACACACACACACACACACACACACACACACACACATGCATACACCTTTCTCTTCTCTTAAGGCCTCCGCACACGAGGCAACTCCACTCGGGCAACTCGATTGCTCGCCATACATTGCTTCGTGTGCGATGTCGGTTGAAAGCAACTGGCATTCCAAGCAACTTTCTACGCCACCAGCAACTGAGTTGCTCGAGTTTAAACCTGTTCTAGTTTTGGGGGCAGTGGCGTGCCACTCTCTGTGAATCCACCAAGAGCCTCGTTCTAGTGTTCTCGCGGCTATTGCACATTTAATGGCGGACGTTTTCGCTTCGCTCAGAAAATGCTGAATTTGGGGACACTAGAAACCCCATCCAAAGAAAATGTAAGCCATGAACAGCATTAATTTATCAAAACTGTATGTTGAATGCATCTATAGGTCGTGAAAGCTCGTACAATGTAAATTTCGAAATGTAGGTCACACGCAGAACCGTGTGTCCGCGGGTCGACGTGTTCGCAACGTGGCGAGAGGTGAAAAATCACAGTGGAAGCGTGTGCGAGCTGCAGTCTCCAGCATTGCCTGGCACATGGCAAGCAACCGGCCGCAAGCGACGTGGCAAGAGACTTTGGTTGCCTCGTGTGCGGAGGCCTTTAGTGACTGTGCAGCAACTTTGAGTATGGGAACACTGCGTCAGGAGGTCGCTCGGACAAACATCCCAGAAGTAGCAACTGGCAGCGATTATGCACCTCAGTTTCCGGACATGTGTGGTCCGTATGGTCGCTTTGTATCATTAATCAATTCTGTCCACTGTCAAGTTTCTGCTCGCTGACGTTCCTGATTTACCCTGCCCTGGCTCAGACTAATGGATGTGCATCGAGGGATTCTATTGTGAGGCGAAGGTCAGCGGGCATACAGGAATTCGGGCGGACAGCGGTCCCGACTATCAAAAAAGGATCAGAGACAGAGAAGGAAATGGGTTCTCTGTACGACTAACCATCGACTTGGCTTCGAACTGATTCACTTCTCATTCTGAGAGAAACTGGCATCAAAATGCTCGCAGTTACCAGCCCCACCAGGGGAATCGCTACAGCTAAGTGCTTCATCCAAATAGATCTCTCTTTTGTCGTCAGCAAGAAAAGGGACTAAGCCTTTCGTGCAGCACCGACGACCAATCAATTGTGAGGGAATGCCGTCAGTATGGGCGGAGCAAATGACACCCACACGACGAAATACCGCTCTTGGAAGACAGCGCGTCAGAAAGTCTTTATGCTGCTTTCGTACTGACGTTTACTGTCGACGATCAAGCAAGCTCATATTAAATGTGAGGCATGCTAGTTGGTCGCGCATTCAGGTAAATACAGAGCGTAGGACGAAAGGTGTGTCGACGGTAAATATGGTGACTCTGTGGCGCTGATGATTCCTATCAGAGCGTAGGTTCTGCCAGCTTGTGACACGGATATCTTTACAGGAAACAGACAGTCTACCTTTACCATCGCCCCTCTACACCGCCTTTGCGGTGCACATTGGTCCATTAAAACACCAGGAACAGTGTCCTGTCACCCGGCTGTAGCAAACCACCACTGTTGTTCGATGCTGAATAATTCAGTTGACGTGATTAATCATCGCCAGTCCACAAATAGAGGGAAGGGGCGGCACATTTGTCATGAATGCAATCTGGAAATGCGACGCATTCCAAAATGGACGCGGTGTGTTTGTGCTCTACTGACGTTTATCATCGATCATAATTGACCGTAATCAGCGATGGCGAGAGAACCTTTTCACCGATATTAGCTTCAGATTGGGCGACCCCAGTTAACTCGTTCTGAATTCCAGTCAAATGATCTTCGCCTTCGAGACCCACTCCAAATGCAAGCTGTGTATGGCAAGTGCTGTGTTGGAATGATCTTTGCCGTGTCTGCCGATGTATCCCAACATGTTGCAAGAAGGATCCAGCATTTTGGTACCATTAAAACAATCACAATCAGTGTTCACATCAACGCAAGTAAAGCTGTGTTACTAACCGAATGTGGCGTTTGGTGTGTGCACGTGATTTCGTTGTTGGTTGTGATTACTTTTAGCATGAGTTGGTGATGTGGTAGCTTAGGAGTGTTCAAGTGTGAGCGGATGATCTGATTGACTGTATTTTTGTCGAGTGAAAGCGATGTGCGACACTCGAGCGAATGAACCCCAGGAAGACGGGTGAATGTTGATTTTATCCACTGTCATTTAATATTGTAAATATAGCGTCTGTATGATGATGAGTGACAGTGAAGTCGGAACTGATGAGTTAGTTGTATGCATTGTTTTCAGGGTTCTTCATGGTGAACGAGTCAAGTAACACGAACTGAGACTCGGGGCTCTCCTGGCGGGGGCCGGTGTGGAGACTCGGCGGGGGCCGCGTGGTCACCTTTTGAGCTTGTCGGCGGGGGCCGCTACGTAAGCGCCTTGTGCCTTGATGTTGGCCGAGGTTGCTGGAGTGTATGCCGTAATGCTATTGTGTTGAATACACCCCATCTATATATGTATACTGGTGTTGGTGTCTTTTCTTTTTATTTTCCATTGTGCGGACTAGGCTAACCCTAGGCCCAGTTAGCCGGTCCGTAACAAGCTGCTAATGGATGTTCAAAACATTTTAAAGTCCAACTGGAAAATTACTCTTAAACTGCTTATGTGCTGGCTAGCAAAACGCGGTATCATGAATACAAAGAGCAGAGGCAGGTAAGGACTTGAACGACATACTTCATGAATACATCCCCGCAACCACATCCAAACATAGGCTTATGAACCGTATGGCATCCTCGTTTGAAGAGTCGTTAGCACAGGGAGATAACTAGAACGTTGGACTGACGAGGAAAATTGCAGGACGCTTAGCCCAGTTTGAGAGAGCGGCACGACGACATTCAGCTGATAAACGTGTCAGTGATGGCGACAGGAACGGAACGGCAGGAGCAACATCAAGTCGCACAAGGAGAAAATCCATCCCTGTGACTCCGCCCTACGCTTTGCCCGCAACAACGGGGCCAGTGATGGCCGCGGAAGACGATGCCATTTTGAGGCCCATTGTGATGGTCGATATCCGATTTCATAGAGCTGCCATAATCTGAACCTTTTCCTGGCGCCTAAAACTCTGACACAGAGCATCACATCGAGAGGAAGTAACAGGGCGTATGCTTCTGGGTGACATCAAAACAAAGGTTGCCCACAGGGTGGTGATATTATGGTACTTGCAAGAGGTGGTCCTATCTAATACAGGCAGGTCAGTCTCACATTATAGGACTCTCTTTTGGCTCAACCCTCTTCTTAATAACGGCTCCCTCATCACACTAATAGATTTCCGCTTATTGTACGGAGCAAATGGAAGTGACTCTGTGGGAATACTGCTGCGGTCATGTCCAAGAATGGTCACCAAGCTCATTTGTCTGAAGCAAAATCCCTCATCCAAAAGCTTTCATATCATGGAACCCCGATAATGAATTGTCCAAGAACTCCCCGTTACTTTGTATATACCATGCTTTCCTCTGCTTCCTTGTGCATTTCTGCATCAAATATCAGTGTATCATACCCTTTATTCATGAGTGTTGTTTTGCTAAACTGTAAATGCCTTCGTAGAGAGAGAGAGAGAAACTTCACTTTATAAGTTTCTCGATCCGCAGCGTTCCAATCCGGAGGGAAAATACCTGCTGTCACAGTGCACTTGTACATGCAGTGTAGGGATCAACATGTGAGATGCTGAGAGAAAAACTATGACATAAACGTACAGTGCATGTCCTTTCCTCTGCTTTGCGATACACAAGGACTGCAGGATTGTTCAAACATGAACCAAGAATCGCTGCAGTTTTCCATCCCAGGAATGTAACCATGGCAACTCCACTACACACAAAACCAAACTACGCAGCCACGGCCATTGACTCTGTCTGTAGCCGTGATGGCCAGGAAGGGCACTGCGTCATTGAGAATGTTGCTGACACGTCATGGCGGTTTTTTTCTTTCTGTTTTTTACGACTAGCCGTCATTCAGGCTCTATTGATGGGCACCGTGATCAGCTTTAGTCAGTTATAAGATCTCGCTATGCCGACAGTGGCTACAATGAGTCCATTTGTCACCGACCACCAAAGATGGATGTAATATAAACATTACCACGAACTCATTTGACCCATTCACATAAGAAGAAACACAGGTCTTACCTGATTGCGTTACCGCATTTGCGTGCACACACCCATCCAAGCGCGCGCACGCACATACAAACGTACATGCATAAGCACGCGTGCACACAGGTGCTCACGCGTACGCTAACACACTCACACACACACACACACACACACACACACACACACACACACACACACACACACACACACACACACACACACACACACGAACGAACGAACGAACGAACGAGATAGAGTTCCATCTCAAAGTCACTCCTTACTGCAAACGAAAAATGCATAGCCTGAAAGATGACCATGAAACACTGCGGGAGTGAGACAGCGCCTGAAGATAGCATGCTGGGTACGGATGTCTACTGGAGGCACAGAAATGGCAAACTTCCCCATGGCCCGACTCCCGTTACACCCAGCAGACCAGTAAATTCCGCTGCCAGTACTGTCTACTTCTTCCATTACCTGCGACGCGGACAGGGACATAACTCAGGTAAGTGCGAGAAAAGTGCGTGGCGCCAAGAATTCCAAGTAATGAAGTCTACCAGCGGGAGGCTGGTCAGCCATAGTTTGCTCACCAGAAATCGGATTGCCGTGGCCTCACATGCCTGATTAGTCCACTCTTGCCAGCATAAATCGAAATTACCCAATATTGAGACAGTTATTCTTGTGTGCACAGCAAAATCTGCTTTCATAAGAGCAGCGTAGGAGCTCTGACGTCATCGCTCCGTACTGAATTCCTCCAAGGCCACATCAGTTCGATAGCACTTCAAAAAAGGAATCCCTTTTTAGAGAGACAGCAGTCCAAATTTTGCATCGTTGGCCATCGACGAGAAGATATATTAGGGAGAAATGCGAAAATGTTTTGCAGTAATGTATCCAATTATGCACGCCAAACATGAAGAAGCCTTCAGCTCTTTTCCTCGGTTTGACGAAGAGACTGGAAATTGTGCGCAAAAGTAACATAACAATTCCTGCTAAGATCAAATCAAAGAGGCAACCAGACATTGCTGGTTTTAGGACACGAGAAGAAGTCGCAATATTTCAAGCTGGGAAAATGAAATAAAGACAATAATGGTCACAAGTAGCACAAAATTTATACCCCCCAATATGACACAGGATCTTCTTGAATGAAAGGGAACTAAATTTAAAAAAACGAGATTCTCGCTTCCCTGCAACAACTGTGTTATTTCACACGACAATGACTGCAAATAATTATAGCTATGCACGCCACAACGTGAAAGAGACAACCCAGCAACCATAGGACGTGTGGCGTCCTCACAATGGCAAACACTGTTACAGAAGAGGGAAGCTGTGAACTTGGAAGCAATGTCAGCGCGACACAGCGTATTGATCACAAACTTGAACGCCCTTCACCAAGGCACTGAGACGTGATAGGAAAAGATGACAGAGACCAGCACATAAAACAGCCCAGCGATCTCCACAGGAACACTCACTGTCTGGAAGATCTCGAAGCCGATGGCGAACATGGCGCCACCTCCTGCTGCCTCGTGGCGTCTGAAGTACTGCTGTAGAGCAATCACCAGTGGCAACTTCCCGTTGTAGCGTCTCTGCACTACGGCTGTAAGGAAACACCGCTCCAAGTCTAAGTAGCTGCAACACCACTGCAAGTATATGTCATGCTTTTCGACGCTTTAGTCGAACCATCGGCGCTATAAAAAATCTTAAATGTTTCGCAGTTGTGGTAGTAAACAACAAGCTCTTCTGTAAAATGAAGTTGTACCATCGCTCTTTTAAAAGAAAACAACCGTTGTTAATGTTTTTAAACTGTGGTTTTCGGTATGCAAATCAAGCACATAAATATTAAAATGTCTCAGAGTCAATTGGTGGACGGAGGATCACACGCCTCAGTCTGCAAATGTATGTTTTAGAGTGTGGATATATTAGTGCGTATGATTTTGTGATTACGTATGCGCACGTATGCACGTGTCGTGTATACGTGTACGTAGATGAATATGTATATTAAGGCCTTTTCACTCACAGTCGGGGTGGAGCGTGAGGAGGTACTGGGGGTTAGTGTAGAACGTGTCACACTCCAGCCAGCCCCCGGCGTTGACGTCAGCCACCCACTTTCCCTTGACGCTCAGCTGGTACTCTGGAAAGCAGGAAGCTGTACGTGACAAGCGGCACGAACGGCAACGATGTATCGTCAATGATATACAGTATTATGTGCAGACATCAACTACAACTCTAAGTTGCCATTGGGGTCGCTTCCTGAGGCCCCTAATACATGTATCTGTTGAACTGAAAGGGTGCAGGGTTTCAGTGGTTGATGATCTCTAAAAAACGACTTCCAACAGAAAAATGTTTTTCTGTCAAAGAGGGACATCAAGAATCAAATTCAAAGATATAAAGTATACAAAAGACACGCAAACTCTCTGATGGAACATGTCGAAAAGGTGTTCGAATAATGTCATTGAATGGATCTCATGATGAAACGTAATACGCACTTTTTTTCTACGTTTGGAAAACATCTCCAGCCAGTCACGTACCAGCCTTGTCGCTGACGCCGTCATGGTCGAAGTCTGGCGAGAGGTTGCAGATGATCATGTTGCAGTACTCCCTCCTGAAGTCCTGGAACGACATCCAGAACTCCCCGTCGTCTTGCGATGTCAACTCCAGCTCCATCTTGACGTCATCTGGAACCTGCGCCCACTCCTCGCCGCTGTGGGTGGGAAAACAGGGCTCTGTGACCCAGTCTAGACACCATGCAAAACAAGCAAAACGTCCAAGAGATGGAAGACAGACAAGAGATGGAAGACAGATAAGAGATGGAAGACAGATAAGAGATGAAAGACAACAGATGAAAGACAGAATGAAAGACAGAGGTTGAAGGCAGAGGATGAAAGACAGAGGATAAAAGACAGAGGATAAAAGACAGAGGATGAAAGACAGAGGATGAAAGACAGAGGATGAAAGACAGAGGATAAAAGACAGAGGATGAAAGACAGAGGATAAAAGACAGAGGATGAAAGACAGAGGATGAAAGACAGAGGATGAAAGACAGAGGATGAAAGACAGAGGATGAAAGACAGAGGATGAAAGACAGAGGATAAAAGACAGAGGATAAAAGACAGAGGATGAAAGACAGAGGATGAAAGACAGAGGATGAAAGACAGAGGATGAAAGACAGAGGATGAAAGACAGAGGATAAAAGACAGAGGATGAAAGACAGAGGATAAAAGACAGAGGATAAAAGACAGAGGATGAAAGACAGAGGATGAAAGACAGAGGATAAAAGACAGAGGATAAAAGACAGAGGATAAAAGACAGAGGATGAAAGACAGAGGATAAAAGACAGAGGATAAAAGACAGAGGATGAAAGACAGAGGATGAAAGACAGAGGATGAAAGACAGAGGATAAAAGACAGAGGATAAAAGACAGAGGATGAAAGACAGAGGATGAAAGACAGAGGATAAAAGACAGAGGATGAAAGACAGAGGATGAAAGACAGAGGTTGAAAGACAGAGGATGAAAGACAGAGGATGAAAGACAGAGGATGAAAGACAGAGGATAAAAGACAGAGGATGAAAGACAGAGGTTGAAGACAGAGGATGAAAGACAGAGGATAAAAGACAGAGGATGAAAGACAGAGGATGAAAGACAGAGGATGAAAGACAGAGGATGAAAGACAGAGGATGAAAGACAGGATGAAAGACAGAGGAGAGCGTGGCTGAAGAAGCCTAGGAGCGCCGCTCCACCACTTGATTTTCTGCTGGAGATTGATTTTTGAATAAAAGTTAAAAGATCATCAACCCTTGTTGAAGGATATTACATATTCATCATGAATATGCAGTACATATCTGCAAGTATCTGGAGGCATACCTATAAGAAAAGTTTCAATTTATTCGTGGTTTTGCAAACACACAGAGACGGAGTGGGGAAAAAATGTCTGTATTGCAGAATGATAGATAAAGTTACGCACAGACATTAAAAAAAGGTAAAGGTGTGTTTTTATATAACGACTTTACACTTTACCCTCTGATCACTGGGCATCTTGATCAATCCTCACTGGTCCCTCACAACAAACATAGTGACAGACATTTAAGACGCACACAGTCAGGTACCAGCACCAACTCCGCTCCCTGGGGAGTATTCCAACCCGATGCTGGCGCTTGGCCGCATACAAGGATTAATCGCACTACGTTTTTGCCAATATTGCCCTCACAGGCACCCGGCTTTTTTCCTGGGTGGGGAGAAGCAATGCGAGTTAAGCATCTTGCTCAAGGATGCAACTCTGGGAACCGCGCAGCTTCAAACGCCGTACCCACTGGCAGCAAGCGACTGTAGGTCCAGCGCGCTAACCACTCGGCCACAGAGCCCCACCTTTTCCTCCTCCTCCTCGCCCTTTTCCTCCTCCTTTTCCTCCTCCTCCTCCTTCTCCGCCTCCTCGTCCTCCTCCTCCTCCTCCTCCTCCTCCTCCTCCTCCTCCTCCTCCTCCTCCTCCTCCTCCTCCTCCTCCTCCTCCTCGCATTTTTCCTCCTCCTCCTCCTCGTCCTTTTCCTCCTCGCATTTTTCCTCCTCCTCCTCCTCGTCCTTTTCCTCCTCCTCCTCCTCCTCGTCTTCCTCGTCCTCCTCCTCGCCATCTTCCTCCTCCTCCTCCTCGTCCTCTTCCTCCTCCTCCTCGTCCTCCTCCTCCTCGTCGTTTTCCTCCTCCTCCTCCTCTTTCTCCTCGTCCTTCTTCCTTTTCCTCGTCCTCCTCTCCCTCCCTCCCTCCTCTCCCTCCTCCTCCTCCTCCTCTCTCTCCCTCCTCCCCCTCCCTCCTCCTTTTTCCTCCTCGTCCTTCTCCCTCCTCCTTCTTCTCCCTCCTCCTCCTCCCTCTCCCTTTTCCACCTCCCTCCTCCTCTCTCCTCTCTCCTCCTCCTCCTCCTCCTCCTCCTCCTCCTCCTCCTCCTCCTCCTCCTCCTCCTCCTCCTCCTCCTCCTCCTCCTCCTCCTCCTCACTGGTTGCCGTTTTGTTTACGCGTTGCCAATTAAGATCGGGTCGCAAACTGCCTTGTTTCCAGCTAGACAAGCTGCGTCAGGACGTAAGAGCTCCATTCACAGCAATAGCTTCCCACCTCTCGTGGATGACAGCTAGACAAGCTGCGTCAGGACGTAAGAGCTCCATTCACAGCAATAGCTTCCCAGCTCTCGTGGATGACAGCTAGACAAGCTGCGTCAGGACGTAAGAGCTCCATTCACAGCAATAGCTTCCCAGCTCTCGTGGATGACAGCTAGACAAGCTGCGTCAGGACGTAAGAGCTCCATTCACAGCAATAGCTTCCCAGCTCTCGTGGATGACAGCTAGACAAGCTTTGTCAGGACGTAAGAGCTCCATTCACAGCAATAGCTTCCCAGCTCTCGTGGATGACAGCTAGACAAGCTGCGTCAGGACGTAAGAGCTCCATTCACAGCAATAGCTTCCCACCTCTCGTGGATGACAGCTAGACAAGCTGCGTCAGGACGTAAGAGCTCCATTCACAGCAATAGCTTCCCACCTCTCGTGGATGACAGCTAGACAAGCTGCGTCAGGACGTAAGAGCTCCATTCACAGCAATGGCTTCCCACCTCTCGTGGATGACAGCTAGACAAGCTGCGTCAGGACGTAAGAGCTCCATTCACAGCAATAGCTTCCCAGCTCTCGTGGATGACAGCTAGACAAGCTGCGTCAGGACGTAAGAGCTCCATTCACAGCAATAGCTTCCCAGCTCTCGTGGATGACAGCTAGACAAGCTGCGTCAGGACGTAAGAGCTCCATTCACAGCAATAGCTTCCCAGCTCTCGTGGATGACAGCTAGATAAGCTGCGTCAGGACGTAAGAGCTCCATTCACAGCAATAGCTTCCCAGCTCTCGTGGATGACAGCTAGACAAGCTGCGTCAGGACGTAAGAGCTCCATTCACAGCAATAGCTTCCCACCTCTCGTGGATGACAGCTAGACAAGCTGCGTCAGGACGTAAGAGCTCCATTCACAGCAATAGCTTCCCAGCTCTCGTGGATGACAGCTAGACAAGCTGCGTCAGGACGTAAGAGCTCCATTCACAGCAATAGCTTCCCACCTCTCGTGGATGACAGCTAGACAAGCTGCGTCAGGACGTAAGAGCTCCATTCACAGCAATATCTTCCCAGCTCTCGTGGATGACAGCTAGACAAGCTGCGTCAGGACGTAAGAGCTCCATTCACAGCAATAGCTTCCCAGCTCTCGTGGATGACAGCTAGACAAGCTGCGTCAGGACGTAAGAGCTCCATTCACAGCAATAGCTTCCCACCTCTCGTGGATGACAGCTGCATCCGGATGTCCGTGTGTCAGCAGGTGAAGCGCAGCGAGGGCCAACTGAGGGAGACTATGCAGTGTCCACGAACACAAAGCGAGAACAGAGCGTGTCAAGGTGTTTTGTAATGAGAACATGAGTAACAAATGGGTTTCCAAAAAGCTGTGTGCATGTGAGCATACTACACGGGGGAGGATGAGTAAGCCAACTCGTGGGTGAAAGGGTTCGTATGTTTCATGGCAGAGCACAGACAAGGAAGAGTAAAGTGTCATGGGAGAAAAAGTGAGGAAGACAGCCTGTGGACACTGCCATAACGCGAATGCCGTTTTACCCCATCCCATCCCCCCTACTCCCTGCCAATCCCCCCTCCCCCCCCAAGCCATCCGTCCTTTCAAGCTGAAACTCGTGGTCACTGAGCTTTCGGAGCCAATCAGCGTCATGGAAACACGTTCATACGTCAGCATGAGCGCTGGAATGGAGAGGCCGCACAAAGATGACTTTTCCGTTCTCCGCTCTGACGATGGGGAGGAAGGTGGGAGATGGAGACATGGGAGAGGGACATTAAGCTGGGGAAGGTGGGGGGTGGAGTGAAAAAGGCAGGAGCTGTGTGTGTGTGTGTGTGTGTGTGTGTGTGTGTGTGTGTGTGTGTGTGTGTGTGTGTGTGTGTGAGAGAGAGGAATGGGGAATGAGGGAGATGTCGTACATCCAATAGTCTGCGCTGCAAAGGCGATCTCTCGTGTCTGAGAGGAAATGTCAAGCCGGTCGCGAAGGAAAGTGGCCAGGAGATACAGCAATTAACTAAAAATGACTTAACGACATTCAAACATACTGGAACGGAAATAGAGCGGGAACGCTAAAGCCTGCACTTGTTTCTTGACGTTGATTCATTGCGGCAGAAATCTTTTCTGTAACAGGCGGAAACAGAGCGAAAGATGAATCGATTGCTCTCGGATTTTGCATCGAGATTTCTGCGTCAGTTTACGTGAATTGCCTGCAAATGTAGAGAAATTGTAAATCGTGCTCGGTTAGATAACGAACGTAGTGTAATTAAACAAGATTTCCATATATACTCACAGACATAAGAAACGCGAAAAAGTTAGTCCGCCTTCGCCATATCCTAACACGTCCGTATGCTTCATCAATGCAGATTCTGCACTCGTCTGTGAACACCACACGTCCCCACTGTTGCCTGCGCCAGTTGATTCTAGCCTGAGCCCACTGGAGACGAGCCTGGCGATGACAATAAGTCAGCACTGGTCCTGGAGCTGGACGACGGTTTAGTAGCCCGTTCTCCTTGAGGCGACGGCGCACTGTCCTGGCGCTGACTCGACGTTGGGCATTGCCTGGCAAGTTTGCTGATGTGGTAGTCGCCTTCAGGAACTTTTCTTGCCGATGGCTTCTTAAAATGTAGCGGTCTTGCCGAGGGGTCGTAGCTCGAGGCCTGCCTGACCGTGGTCCATCAGCAACCGTGCCAGTCGCCTGGAAACGGTGCTCTAGACGGTAGATAGTCGAGAGGTGAACATTGAATAGGTTTGCGACTCTTCTGTGAGGAACACCAGCCTCCAAATGGCCAAGCGCTTGGTTGCGTTCTTCTGCGCTAAGTCTTTGCATCGCTGATGAGGACTGATGAAAAGGAAAGAGAAAATTTTCAGGCCTGCTTTTTATTGAGGTACAACCCCTGAACACTGCTACAGCAAGCAAAGTTTGCTGCACAACTTGCAAGTGCCTCCCATGAGGCGATCACCATGCCGCATTTGACCGTCCTTTGCCACTGTAAACAGAACGCTGTGCACGAAATGTGCACGTTGTGCGGTAGTTAAGAGTTCAAATGCATAGGCACTGTACGCAAAATATCTCAAGATTGTTTTTAAAATAATAAAAATACATACTAACTTTTTCGCGTTTCTTATGTCCGTGAGTAATAGATAGGGAGTACCATAAGAAACTCAATGTCTGCGAAGCTTTGTTACTACTGCACTCAGTGGGTAAAGGGATCGGCATTGGAAACTCTATGTTTATGACATTTCATCGCATAAAATGTAAAAACATTCGAAGTCTTAAGCTGGTGACAGTTTGCTGCATAAAAAGAAAACATTCCATTTTTTCATCACGCAGACATGTCCAATGACAAAAGTAAACGCGAAGGCAAATGCTTTACTGCCTCTGCAGCACAGCATTAGCGCTAAGTACCCTTTTGGGGCAAGTTGTTTCCAGCTCTTTGCCAGCTATGCATCCGCATTAGCGATGCAATTCTGTGTCTTCAAGCGCTGTGCACTGGCAGCCGCCCTCACACGAAACCTTGAACAAGCTTAAATGTCTCCTGCGCTGCTGTTCTTACACGCTTCTCACATCCTTGACCCTTCAGCCTTGTCCAACAAGGACATACAGCAAATGCGGAGGTTAAATGGCCAACCCTTCCCTCCTCCATCTGCATCTCTAAAATGAACCCATCACCAATGCAAGCATCTTGGATGTCACAAATCTTATTTATTTACTGCGCTGAAGCCATCCCATCAAGTCCCTCGAGCACTGCGTTGAACATCAAAGCTAAAATGGGCCTTCGCAGACTCTGTCAGCTGCTGTATGATTTGTCTTCTTGCAAGAGTCACCACAACCCAAACCCACCCAAGCCAATGCGTCTCAGAAGGACGTCTATGTGTACGTAACTTTGCATTACAGCTCATGAAAGTTGTGGCAGGTGATCGACGCTCATGCCAGTTTTGGGTGAAAGAGTCTTACAGTTGAACACAGACGGAAAATGTCTGCCTCCGAGCAGTGTTACGCTGTTTTCCATCATTTAGTGTTTTCTCTAGAGAAAGAAAGCTAACAGAGAAAGCTTCATGACCATTTTAGAAGCAGCTCTATCGTCCGTCCTCACAAGATATCACTGCGCAGCTCTATCGCCCGTCCTCACAAGATATCACTGCGCACTTAAGACTACGTCCTCACAAGATATCACTGCGCAGTCTATCGCCCGTCCTCACAAGATATCACTGCGCAGTCTATCGCCCGTCCTCACAAGATATCACTGCGCAGTCTATCGCCCGTCCTCACAAGATATCACTACGCAGCTCTATCGCCCGTCCTCACAAGATATCACTGCGCACTTAAGACTACGTCCTCACAAGATATCACTGCGCAGTCTATAGCCCGTCCTCACAAGATATCACTGCGCAGTCTATCGCCCGTCCTCACAAGATATCACTGCGCAGCTCTATCGCCCGTCCTCACAAGATATCACTGCGCAGCTCTATCGCCCGTCCTCACAAGATATCACTGCGCAGCTCTATCGCCCGTCCTCACAAGATATCACTGCGCAGTCTATCGCCCGTCCTCACAAGATATCACTGCGCACTTAAGACTACGTCACAGCGTCATCTCTGAATTCACACAACTGCGCAGCACAACTTGACGTTACCATATTTGATTTCAAAGAACCACCATTTCCTTGACTGTCGACCTTGACAGCTCGCCCACGTCAACACTCCAGCCGCCTGGCTCCAGACCAGAGCCACTGCTTTACGATGCGTGGCTTTGTCTCCCTTCGGTCCTGCATCTGCATGTGTTTCTATGTCATTGTGCACGCCAGTGCAATAACAGCGCCAGCGTGTAACTGATGACAGGAAGTAAGGCAGGCGTGGTGGAGGTACACACCCAATAACTGATGACAGGAAGGAAGGCAGGCGTGGTGGAGGTACACACCCAATAACTGATGACAGGAAGGCAGGCGTGGTGGAGGTACACACCCAATAACTGATGACAGGAAGGCAGGCGTGGTGGAGGTACACACCCAATACCTGATGACAGGAAGGCAGGCATGGTGGAGGTACACACCCAATAACTGATGACAGGAAGGAAGGAAGGCGTGGTGGAGGTACACACCCAATAACTGATGACAGGAAGGCAGGCGTGGTGGAGGTACACACCCAATAACTGATGACAGGAAGGAATGCAGGCGTGGTGGAGGTACACACCCAATAAGTGATGACAGGAAGACAGGCGTGGTGGAGGTACACACCCAATAACTGATGACAGGAAGGAAGGCAGGCGTGGTGGAGGTACACACCCAATAACTGATGACAGGAAGGAAGGCAGGCGTGGTGGAGGTACACACCCAATAACTGATGACAGGAAGGAAGGCAGGCGTGGTGGAGGTACACACTCAATAACTGATGACAGAAAGGAAGGAAGGCGTGGTGGAGGTACACACCCAATAACTGATGACAGGAAGGAAGGCAGGCGTGGTGGAGGTACACACCCAATAACTGATGACAGGAAGGAAGGCAGGCGTGGTGGAGGTACACACCCAATAACTGATGACAGGAAGGAAGGCAGGCGTGGTGGAGGTACACACCCAATAACTGATGACAGGAAGAAAGGAAGGCAGGCGTGGTGGAGGTACACACCCAATAACTGATGACAGAAAGGAAGGCAGGCGTGGTGGAGGTACACACCCAATAACTGATGACAGGAAGGAAGGCAGGCGTGGTGGAGGTACACACCCAATAACTGATGACAGGAAGGAAGGCAGGCGTGGTGGAGGTACACACCCAATAACTGATGACAGGAAGGAAGGCAGGCGTGGTGGAGGTACACACCCAATAACTGATGACAGGAAGGAAGGCAGGCGTGGTGGAGGTACACACCCAATAACTGATGACAGGAAGGAAGGCAGGCGTGGTGGAGGTACACACCCAATAACTGATGACAGGAAGGAAGGCAGGCGTGGTGGAGGTACACACCCAATAACTGATGACAGGAAGGAAGGCAGGCGTGGTGGAGGTACACACCCAATAACTGATGACAGAAAGGAAGGCAGGCGTGGTGGAGGTACACACCCAATAACTGATGACAGGAAGGAAGGCAGGCGTGGTGGAGGTACACACCCAATAACTGATGACAGAAAGGAAGGCAGGCGTGGTGGAGGTACACACCCAATAACTGATGACAGGAAGGCAGGCAGGCGTGGTGGAGGTACACACCCAATAACTGATGACAGAAAGGAAGGCAGGCGTGGTGGAGGTACACACCCAATAACTGATGACAGGAAGGAAGGCAGGCGTGGTGGAGGTACACACCCAATAACTGATGACAGGAAGGAAGGCAGGCGTGGTGGAGGTACACACCCAATAACTGATGACAGGAAGGAAGGCAGGCGTGGTGGAGGTACACACCCAATAACTGATGACAGGAAGGAAGGCAGGCGTGGTGGAGGTACACACCCAATAACTGATGACAGAAAGGAAGGCAGGCGTGGTGGAGGTACACACCCAATAACTGACGACAGAAAGGAAGGCAGGCGTGGTGGAGGTACACACCCAATAACTGATGACAGAAAGGAAGGCAGGCGTGGTGGAGGTACACACCCAATAACTGATGATTGAAAGGAAGGCAGGCGTGGTGGAGGTACACACCCAATAACTGATGACAGAACTCTGAAAGGAAGGCAGGCGTGGTGGAGGTACACACCCAATAACTGATGACAGGAAGGAAGGAAGGCAGGCGTGGTGGAGGTACACACCCAATAACTGATGACAGAAAGGAAGGCAGGCGTGGTGGAGGTACACACCCAATAACTGATGACAGAAAGGAAGGCAGGCGTGGTGGAGGTACACACCCAATAACTGATGACAGAAAGGAAGGCAGGCATGGTAGAGGTACACACACAATAACTGATGACAGAAAGGAAGGCAGGCATGGTAGAGGTACACACCCAATAACTGATGACAGAAAGGAAGGCAGGCGTGGTGGAGGTACACACCCAATAACTGATGACAGAAAGGAAGGCAGGCATGGTAGAGGTACACACACAATAACTGATGACAGGAAGGCAGGCGTGGTGGAGGTACACACCCAATAACTGATGACAGAAAGGAAGGCAGGCGTGGTGGAGGTACACACCCAATAACTGATGACAGAAAGGAAGGCAGGCGTGGTGGAGGTACACACCCAATAACTGATGACAGAAAGGAAGGCAGGCGTGGTGGAGGTACACACACAATAACTGATGACAGGAAGGAAGGAAGGCAGGCGTGGTGGAGGTACACACCCAATAACTGATGACAGAAAGGAAGGAAGGCGTGGTGGAGGTACACACCCAATAACTGATGACAGGAACTGGAAGGAAGGCAGGCGTGGTGGAGGTACACACCCAATAACTGATGACAGAAACTGAGAAAGATGGCAGGCGTGGTGGAGGTACACACCCAATAACTGATGACAGAAAGGAAGGCAGGCGTGGTGGAGGTACACACCCAATAACTGATGACAGAAAGGAAGGCAGGCGTGGTGGAGGTACACACCCAATAACTGATGACAGAAAGGAAGGCAGGCGTGGTGGAGGTACACACACAATAACTGATGACAGAAAGGAAGGCAGGCGTGGTGGAGGTACACACCCAATAACTGATGACAGGAAGGAAGGCAGGCGTGGTGGAGGTACACACCCAATAACTGATGACAGGAAGGAAGGCAGGCGTGGTGGAGGTACACACCCAATAACTGATGACAGAAATGAAGGCAGGCGTGGTGGAGGTACACACCCAATAACTGATGACAGGAAGGCAGGCGTGGTGGAGGTACACACCCAATAACTGATGACAGAACTGAGAAAGGAAGGCAGGCGTGGTGGAGGTACACACCCAATAACTGATGACAGGAAGGAAGGCAGGCGTGGTGGAGGTACACACCCAATAACTGATGACAGAAATGAAGGCAGGCGTGGTGGAGGTACACACCCAATAACTGATGACAGGAAGGCAGGCGTGGTGGAGGTACACACCCAATAACTGATGACAGAAACGGAAGGAAGGCAGGCGTGGTGGAGGTACACACCCAATAACTGATGACAGAAAGAAGGAAGGCAGGCGTGGTGGAGGTACACACCCAATAACTGATGACAGAACTGAGAAGGAAGGCAGGCGTGGTGGAGGTACACACCCAATAACTGATGACAGGAAGGAAGGCAGGCGTGGTGGAGGTACACACCCAATAACTGATGACAGGAAGGCAGGCGTGGTGGAGGTACACACCCAATAACTGATGACAGAAAGGAAGGCAGGCGTGGTGGAGGTACACACCCAATAACTGATGACAGGAAGGAAGGCAGGCGTGGTGGAGGTACACACCCAATAACTGATGACAGAAAGGAAGGCAGGCGTGGTGGAGGTACACACCCAATAACTGATGACAGAAAGGAAGGCAGGCGTGGTGGAGGTACACACCCAATAACTGATGACAGAAAGGCAGGCAGGCGTGGTGGAGGTACACACCCAATAACGGATGACAGGAAGGCAGGCGTGGTGGAGGTACACACCCAATAACTGATGACAGGAACTGAGAAAGGAAGGCAGGCGTGGTGGAGGTACACACTCAATAACTGATGACAGAAAGGAAGGCATACGTGGTGGAGGTACACACCCAATAACTGATGACAGAAAGGAAGGCAGGCATGGTGGAGGTACACACCCAATAACTGATGACAGAAAGGAAGGCAGGCATGGTAGAGGTACACACACAATAACTGATGACAGGAAGGAAGGAAGGCAGGCGTGGTGGAGGTACACATCCAATAACTGATGACAGAAAGGAAGGAAGGCGTGGTGGAGGTACACACCCAATAACTGATGACAGAAACTGAGAAAGGAAGGCAGGCATGGTGGAGGTACACACCCAATAACTGATGACAGAAACTGAGAAAGGAAGGCAGGCGTGGTGGAGGTACACACCCAATAACTGATGACAGAAAGGAAGGCAGGCGTGGTGGAGGTACACACCCAATAACTGATGACCGAAAGGAAGGCAGGCATGGTGGAGGTACACACTCAATAACTGATGACAGAAAGGAAGGCAGGCATGGTAGAGGTACACACACAATAACTGATGACAGGAAGGAAGGAAGGCAGGCGTGGTGGAGGTACACACCCAATAACTGATGACAGGAAGGAAGGCAGACGTGGTGGAGGTACACACCCAATAACTGATGACAGGAAGGAAGGCAGGCAGGCGTGGTGGAGGTACACACCCAATAACTGATGACAGGAAGGAAGGCAGACGTGGTGGAGGTACACACCCAATAACTGATGACAGGAAGGAAGGCAGGCGTGGTGGAGGTACACACCCAATAACTGATGACAGGAAGGAAGGCAGACGTGGTGGAGGTACACACCCAATAACTGATGACAGGAAGGAAGGCAGGCAGGCGTGGTGGAGGTACACACCCAATAACTGATGACAGGAAGGAAGGCAGGCAGGCGTGGTGGAGGTACACACTCAATAACTGATGACAGAAAGGAAGGAAGGCAGGCGTGGTGGAGGTACACACCCAATAACTGCTGACAGGAAGGAAGGCAGGCGTGGTGGAGGTACACACCCAATAACTGATGACAGGAAGGAAGGCAGGCAGGCGTGGTGGAGGTACACACCCAATAACTGATGACAGGAAGGAAGGCAGGCGTGGTGGAGGTACACACCCAATAACTGATGACAGGAAGGAAGGCAGGCAGGCGTGGTGGAGGTACACACCCAATAACTGATGACAGGAAGGAAGGCAGGCGTGGTGGAGGTACACACCCAATAACTGATGACAGGAAGGAAGGCAGGCGTGGTGGAGGTACACACCCAATAACTGATGACAGGAAGGAAGGCAGGCGTGGTGGAGGTACACACCCAATAACTGATGACAGAAAGGAAGGCAGGCGTGGTGGAGGTACACACCCAATAACTGATGACAGAAAGGCAGGCAGGCGTGGTGGAGGTACACACCCAATAACTGATGACAGGAAGGAAGGCAGGCGTGGTGGAGGTACACACCCAATAACTGATGACAGGAAGGAAGGCAGGCGTGGTGGAGGTACACACCCAATAACTGATGACAGGAAGGCAGGCGTGGTGGAGGTACACACCCAATAACTGATGACAGGAAGGCAGGCGTGGTGGAGGTACACACCCAATAACTGATGACAGGAAGGCAGGCGTGGTGGAGGTACACACCCAATAACTGATGACAGAAAGGAAGGCAGGCGTGGTGGAGGTACACACCCAATAACTGATGACAGGAAGGCAGGCGTGGTGGAGGTACACACCCAATAACTGATGACAGGAAGGAAGGCAGGCGTGGTGGAGGTACACACCCAATAACTGATGACAGGAAGGCAGGCGTGGTGGAGGTACACACCCAATAACTGATGACAGAAAGGAAGGCAGGCGTGGTGGAGGTACACACCCAATAACTGATGACAGGAAGGAAGGCAGGCGTGGTGGAGGTACACACTCAATAACTGATGACAGGAAGGCAGGCGTGGTGGAGGTACACACCCAATAACTGATGACAGAAAGGAAGGCAGGCGTGGTGGAGGTACACACCCAATAACTGATGACAGGAAGGAAGGCAGGCGTGGTGGAGGTACACACCCAATAACTGATGACAGAAAGGAAGGCAGGCGTGGTGGAGGTACACACCCAATAACTGATGACAGAAAGGAAGGCAGGCGTGGTGGAGGTACACACCCAATAACTGATGACAGAAGGAAGGCAGGCGTGGTGGAGGTACACACCCAATAACTGATGACAGAAAGGAAGGCAGGCGTGGTGGAGGTACACACCCAATAACTGATGACAGGAAGGAAGGCAGGCGTGGTGGAGGTACACACCCAATAACTGATGACAGAAAGGAAGGCAGGCGTGGTGGAGGTACACACCCAATAACTGATGACAGGAAGGAAGGCAGGCGTGGTGGAGGTACACACCCAATAACTGATGACAGAAAGGAAGGAAGGCGGGCGTGGTGGAGGTACACACCCAATAACTGATGACAGAAAGGAAGGAAGGCAGGCGTGGTGGAGGTACACACCCAATAACTGATGACAGGAAGGAAGGCAGGCGTGGTGGAGGTACACACCCAATAACTGATGACAGGAAGGAAGGCAGGCGTGGTGGAGGTACACACCCAATAACTGATGACAGAAGGAAGGCAGGCGTGGTGGAGGTACACACCCAATAACTGATGACAGGAAGGAAGGCAGGCGTGGTGGAGGTACACACCCAATAACTGATGACAGGAAGGAAGGCAGGCGTGGTGGAGGTACACACCCAATAACTGATGACAGGAAGGAAGGCAGGCGTGGTGGAGGTACACACCCAATAACTGATGACAGGAAGGAAGGCAGGCGTGGTGGAGGTACACACCCAATAACTGATGACAGGAAGGAAGGCAGGCGTGGTGGAGGTACACACCCAATAACTGATGACAGGAAGGAAGGCAGGCGTGGTGGAGGTACACACCCAATAACTGATGACAGGAAGGAAGGCAGGCGTGGTGGAGGTACACACCCAATAACTGATGACAGGAAGGAAGGCAGGCGTGGTGGAGGTACACACCCAATAACTGATGACAGGAAGGAAGGCAGGCGTGGTGGAGGTACACACCCAATAACTGATGACAGGAAGGAAGGCAGGCGTGGTGGAGGTACACACCCAATAACTGATGACAGAAAGGAAGGAAGGCGGGCGTGGTGGAGGTACACACCCAATAACTGATGACAGAAAGGAAGGCAGGCGTGGTGGAGGTACACACCCAATAACTGATGACAGAAAGGAAGGCAGGCGTGGTGGAGGTACACACCCAATAACTGATGACAGGAAGGAAGGCAGGCGTGGTGGAGGTACACACCCAATAACTGATGACAGAAAGGAAGGCAGGCGTGGTGGAGGTACACACCCAATAACTGATGACAGAAAGGAAGGCAGGCGTGGTGGAGGTACACACCCAATAACTGATGACAGAAAGGAAGGCAGGCGTGGTGGAGGTACACACCCAATAACTGATGACAGAATGGAAGGCAGGCGTGGTGGAGGTACACACCCAATAACTGATGACAGGAAGGAAGGAAGGCGTGGTGGAGGTACACACCCAATAACTGATGACAGGAAGGAAGGCAGGCGTGGTGGAGGTACACACCCAATAACTGATGACAGGAAGGAAGGCAGGCGTGGTGGAGGTACACACCCAATAACTGATGACAGGAAGGCAGGCAGGCGTGGTGGAGGTACACACCCAATAACTGATGACAGGAAGGCAGGCATGGTGGAGGTACACACTCAATAACTGATGACAGGAAGGCAGGCGTGGTGGAGGTACACACCCAATAACTGATGACAGAAAGGAAGGCAGGCGTGGTGGAGGAACACACCCAATAACTGATGACAGAAAGGAAGGCAGGCGTGGTGGAGGTACACACCCAATAACTGATGACAGGAAGGCAGGCAGGCGTGGTGGAGGTACACACCCAATAACTGATGACAGAAAGGCAGGCATGGTGGAGGTACACACCCAATAACTGATGACAGAAAGGCAGGCATGGTGGAGGTACACACCCAATAACTGATGACAGGAAGGCAGGCAGGCGTGGTGGAGGTACACACCCAATAACTGATGACAGGAAGGAAGGCAGGCGTGGTGGAGGTACACACCCAATAACTGATGACAGGAAGGCAGGCGTGGTGGAGGTACACACCCAATAACTGATGACAGAAAGGAAGGCAGGCGTGGTGGAGGAACACACCCAATAACTGATGACAGAAAGGAAGGCAGGCGTGGTGGAGGTACACGCACAATAACTGATGACAGGAAGGCAGGCAGGCGTGGTGGAGGTACACACCCAATAACTGATGACAGGAAGGCAGGCAGGCGTGGTGGAGGTACACACCCAATAACTGATGACAGAAAGGCAGGCATGGTGGAGGTACACACCCAATAACTGATGACAGGAAGGCAGGCAGGCGTGGTGGAGGTACACACCCAATAACTGATGACAGGAAGGCAGGCAGGCGTGGTGGAGGAACACACCCAATAACTGATGACAGGAAGGAAGGCAGACGTGGTGGAGGTACACACCCAATAACTGATGACAGGAAGGAAGGCAGGCAGGCGTGGTGGAGGTACACACCCAATAACTGATGACAGAAAGGAAGGAAGGCAGGCGTGGTGGAGGTACACACCCAATAACCGATGACAGGAAGGAAGGCAGGCAGGCGTGGTGGAGGTACACACCCAATAACTGATGACAGGAAGAAAGGCAGGCAGGCGTGGTGGAGGGACACACCCAATAACTGATGACAGGAAGGAAGACAGGCAGGCGTGGTGGAGGCACACACCCAATAACTGATGACAGGAAGGCAGGCAGGCGTGGTGGAGGTACACGCCCAATAACTGATGACAGGAAGGAAGGCAGGCAGGCGTGGTGGAGGTACACACTCAATAACTGATGACAGAAAGGAAGGAAGGCAGGCGTGGTGGAGGTACACACCCAATAACTGATGACAGGAAGGAAGGCAGGCGTGGTGGAGGTACACACCCAATAACTGATGACAGGAAGGAAGGCAGGCGTGGTGGAGGTACACACCCAATAACTGATGACAGAAAGGAAGGCAGGCGTGGTGGAGGTACACACCCAATAACTGACGACAGAAAGGAAGGCAGGCGTGGTGGAGGTACACACCCAATAACTGATGACAGAAAGGAAGGCAGGCGTGGTGGAGGTACACACCCAATAACTGATGACAGAAAGGAAGGCAGGCGTGGTGGAGGTACACACCCAATAACTGATGACAGAAACTGAGAAAGGAAGGCAGGCGTGGTGGAGGTACACACCCAATAACTGATGACAGGAACTCAGAAAGGAAGGCAGGCGTGGTGGAGGTACACACCCAATAACTGATGACAGAAAGGAAGGCAGGCGTGGTGGAGGTACACACCCAATAACTGATGACAGAAAGGAAGGCAGGCGTGGTGGAGGTACACACCCAATAACTGATGACAGAAAGGAAGGCAGGCATGGTAGAGGTACACACACAATAACTGATGACAGAAAGGAAGGCAGGCATGGTAGAGGTACACACCCAATAACTGATGACAGAAAGGAAGGCAGGCGTGGTGGAGGTACACACCCAATAACTGATGACAGAAAGGAAGGCAGGCATGGTAGAGGTACACACACAATAACTGATGACAAGAAGGAAGGAAGGCAGGCGTGGTGGAGGTACACACCCGATAACTGATGACAGAAAGGAAGGCAGGCGTGGTGGAGGTACACACCCAATAACTGATGACAGAAAGGAAGGCAGGCGTGGTGGAGGTACACACCCAATAACTGATGACAGAAAGGAAGGCAGGCATGGTAGAGGTACACACACAATAACTGATGACAGGAAGGAAGGAAGGCAGGCGTGGTGGAGGTACACATCCAATAACTGATGACAGAAAGGAAGGAAGGCGTGGTGGAGGTACACACCCAATAACTGATGACAGAAACTGAGAAAGGAAGGCAGGCGTGGTGGAGGTACACACCCAATAACTAATGACAGGAACTGAGAAAGAAAGGCAGGCGTGGTGGAGGTACACACCCAATAACTGATGACAGAAAGGAAGGCAGGCGTGGTGGAGGTACACACCCAATAACTGATGACAGAAAGGAAGGCAGGCATGGTGGAGGTACACACCCAATAACTGATGACAGAAAGGAAGGCAGGCATGGTAGAGTTACACACACAATAACTGATGACAAGAAGGAAGGAAGGCAGGCGTGGTGGAGGTACACACCCAATAACTGATGACAGGAAGGAAGGCAGGCGTGGTGGAGGTACACACCCAATAACTGATGACAGGAAGGAAGGCAGGCGTGGTGGAGGTACACACCCAATAACTGATGACAGAAATGAAGGCAGGCGTGGTGGAGGTACACACCCAATAACTGATGACAGGAAGGCAGGCGTGGTGGAGGTACACACCCAATAACTGATGACAGAAACTGAGAAAGGAAGGCAGGCGTGGTGGAGGTACACACCCAATAACTGATGACAGGAAGGAAGGCAGGCGTGGTGGAGGTACACACCCAATAACTGATGACAGAAAGGAAGGCAGGCGTGGTGGAGGAGGTACACACCCAATAACTGATGACAGGAAGGCAGGCGTGGTGGAGGTACACACCCAATAACTGATGACAGAAACTGAGAAAGGAAGGCAGGCGTGGTGGAGGTACACACCCAATAACTGATGACAGAAACTGAGAAAGGAAGGCAGGCGTGGTGGAGGTACACACCCAATAACTGATGACAGAAACTGAGAAAGGAAGGCAGGCGTGGTGGAGGTACACACCCAATAACTGATGACAGGAAGGAAGGCAGACGTGGTGGAGGTACACACTCAATAACTGATGACAGGAAGGCAGGCGTGGTGGAGGTACACACCCAATAACTGATGACAGAAAGGAAGGCAGGCGTGGTGGAGGTACACACCCAATAACTGATGACAGGAAGGAAGGCAGGCGTGGTGGAGGTACACACCCAATAACTGATGACAGAAAGGAAGGCAGGCGTGGTGGAGGTACACACCCAATAACTGATGACAGAAAGGAAGGCAGGCGTGGTGGAGGTACACACCCAATAACTGATGACAGAAAGGCAGGCAGGCGTGGTGGAGGTACACACCCAATAACGGATGACAGGAAGGCAGGCGTGGTGGAGGTACACACCCAATAACTGATGACAGGAACTGAGAAAGGAAGGCAGGCGTGGTGGAGGTACACACTCAATAACTGATGACAGAAAGGAAGGCATACGTGGTGGAGGTACACACCCAATAACTGATGACAGAAAGGAAGGCAGGCATGGTGGAGGTACACACCCAATAACTGATGACAGAAAGGAAGGCAGGCATGGTAGAGGTACACACACAATAACTGATGACAGGAAGGAAGGAAGGCAGGCGTGGTGGAGGTACACATCCAATAACTGATGACAGAAAGGAAGGAAGGCGTGGTGGAGGTACACACCCAATAACTGATGACAGAAACTGAGAAAGGAAGGCAGGCATGGTGGAGGTACACACCCAATAACTGATGACAGAAACTGAGAAAGGAAGGCAGGCGTGGTGGAGGTACACACCCAATAACTGATGACAGAAAGGAAGGCAGGCGTGGTGGAGGTACACACCCAATAACTGATGACCGAAAGGAAGGCAGGCATGGTGGAGGTACACACCCAATAACTGATGACAGAAAGGAAGGCAGGCATGGTAGAGGTACACACACAATAACTGATGACGGGAAGGAAGGAAGGCAGGCGTGGTGGAGGTACACACCCAATAACTGATGACAGGAAGGAAGGCAGACGTGGTGGAGGTACACACCCAATAACTGATGACAGGAAGGAAGGCAGGCAGGCGTGGTGGAGGTACACACCCAATAACTGATGACAGGAAGGAAGGCAGACGTGGTGGAGGTACACACCCAATAACTGATGACAGGAAGGAAGGCAGGCGTGGTGGAGGTACACACCCAATAACTGATGACAGGAAGGAAGGCAGACGTGGTGGAGGTACACACCCAATAACTGATGACAGGAAGGAAGGCAGGCAGGCGTGGTGGAGGTACACACCCAATAACTGATGACAGGAAGGAAGGCAGGCAGGCGTGGTGGAGGTACACACTCAATAACTGATGACAGAAAGGAAGGAAGGCAGGCGTGGTGGAGGTACACACCCAATAACTGCTGACAGGAAGGAAGGCAGGCGTGGTGGAGGTACACACCCAATAACTGATGACAGGAAGGAAGGCAGGCAGGCGTGGTGGAGGTACACACCCAATAACTGATGACAGGAAGGAAGGCAGGCGTGGTGGAGGTACACACCCAATAACTGATGACAGAAGGAAGGCAGGCAGGCGTGGTGGAGGTACACACCCAATAACTGATGACAGGAAGGAAGGCAGGCGTGGTGGAGGTACACACCCAATAACTGATGACAGGAAGGAAGGCAGGCATGGTGGAGGTACACACCCAATAACTGATGACAGGAAGGAAGGCAGGCGTGGTGGAGGTACACACCCAATAACTGATGACAGGAAGGAAGGCAGGCGTGGTGGAGGTACACACCCAATAACTGATGACAGGAAGGAAGGCAGGCGTGGTGGAGGTACACACCCAATAACTGATGACAGGAAGGAAGGCTGGCGTGGTGGAGGTACACACCCAATAACTGATGACAGGAAGGCAGGCGTGGTGGAGGTACACTCCCAATAACTGATGACAGGAAGGCAGGCGTGGTGGAGGTACAAACCCAATAACTGATGACAGGAAGGCAGGCGTGGTGGAGGTACACACCCAATAACTGATGACAGAAAGGAAGGCAGGCGTGGTGGAGGTACACACCCAATAACTGATGACAGGAAGGCAGGCGTGGTGGAGGAACACACCCAATAACTGATGACAGGAAGGAAGGCAGGCGTGGTGGAGGTACACACCCAATAACTGATGACAGGAAGGCAGGCGTGGTGGAGGTACACACCCAATAACTGATGACAGAAAGGAAGGCAGGCGTGGTGGAGGTACAAACCCAATAACTGATGACAGGAAGGAAGGCAGACGTGGTGGAGGTACACACTCAATAACTGATGACAGGAAGGCAGGCGTGGTGGAGGTACACACCCAATAACTGATGACAGAAAGGAAGGCAGGCGTGGTGGAGGTACACACCCAATAACTGATGACAGGAAGGAAGGCAGGCGTGGTGGAGGTACACACCCAATAACTGATGACAGAAAGGAAGGCAGGCGTGGTGGAGGTACACACCCAATAACTGATGACAGGAAGGAAGGCAGGCGTGGTGGAGGTACACACCCAATAACTGATGACAGGAAGGAAGGCGTGGTGGAGGTACACACCCAATAACTGATGACAGAAAGGAAGGCAGGCGTGGTGGAGGTACACACCCAATAACTGATGACAGGAAGGAAGGCAGGCGTGGTGGAGGTACACACCCAATAACTGATGACAGAAAGGAAGGAAGGCAGGCGTGGTGGAGGTACACACACAATAACTGATGACAGAAAGGATGGAAGGAGGCGTGGTGGAGGTACACACTCAATAACTGATGACAGAATGGAAGGAAGGCAGGCGTGGTGGAGGTACACACTCAATAACTGATGACAGAAGGAAGGAAGGCAAGGCGTGGGTGGAGGTACACACCAATAACTGATGACATGAAGGAAGGCAGGCGTGGTGGAGGTACACACCCAATAACTGATGACAGGAAGGAAGGAAGGCAGGCGTGGTGGAGGTACACACCCAATAACTGATGACAGGAAGGAAGGCAGGCGTGGTGGAGGTACACACCCAATAACTGATGACAGGAAGGAAGGCAGGCGTGGTGGAGGTACACACCCAATAACTGATGACAGGAAGGAAGGCAGGCGTGGTGGAGGTACACACCCAATAACTGATGACAGAAAGGAAGGCAGGCGTGGTGGAGGTACACACCCAATAACTGATGACAGAAAGGAAGGCAGGCGTGGTGGAGGTACACACCCAATAACTGATGACAGAAAGGAAGGCAGGCGTGGTGGAGGTACACACCCAGGGCCGATACACACAAGTGCAGAACATGGTCATACTGCACGCAAGGGATTTAAAAAAGACAACTACACTACCACGAAAAACTACCCCAAGATCGATGCAAGAAAAGAGACAGATGGGAGACGACTTATTCCGCACCAATCTGCTTTGCAATCTATTCCGTCCTCTACAAGGAAAAAAAGCCAGGAGAACGTCTTTTCTCCATACAGCAACACCAATGGTGTGCATGTGAAAATATGTGTGGCATCATGTCCAAATATCCCAGTGTTTAAGAATATTGTGGATATGAAAATATGTGTGGCATCAGTATCCAAATATCCCGGTGTTTAAGAATATTGTGGATATGAAAATATGTGTGGCATCTGTATCCAAATATCCCGGTGTTTAAGAATATTGTGGATATGAAAATATGTTTGGCATCTGTATCCCAATATCCCGGTGTTTAAGAACATTCTGGATATGAAAATGTGTGAGGCGACTGTATCCAAATAGTTCGATGTTAAAGAGAAGTGTAGGTGCGAAATTTCGTGAGGCATCTATGTCCAAATATCCCGGTGCGAAAGAACAGTCAGTTTCGGAAAGAGACAGCTGGCGCTCCACAGAACGATACACAGCGCGCCTCGAATCAGACAATGACGGCAGCGACTGAGAGCAGGCAGTTGTCACGAACACGATATCCGCTGCATTCACCTTTCGCAAGCGATCGAGTCTTCGCTTTATTTCCACCCACTCACAAGTGAGGACGGCACGGGGGTCCTACATGAAAACATTCTGAAAAGGGTGTACCGTGACATACTCCTGGATGACCAGATTGAGATATACGATGAACCGAAGGTGACTGGCCTCTTCGGGCAAACACAGACGAACACCAAGTGTCGAGTCCGTTCGGGCTCTCAGATTCCCTGCTCTTCGTTGCCGCCACACTAAGCAGCCAATCAGCATCACAGTGCACATGTCACTTTGACAATGGAGCTGCGTGCATTGGTGTCATTTATCAAGTCGACATATGTCATACCTTCCTCCTTTTCTGGCCCAAATATGCTCAGTATCCTCCAGTGAAATTTTCAAAAGGAAGGAAAAAGAGAGACCTGCGCGCTGAGACAACGAAAACTTATGTAATGTTTGGTATTTCCTGTGCGCACAACACGACTTCTCTGTCAGCCAATTAAAGGTGCTCCAACGCAGTCATAAAGAGACGGATAAATGGATAGATAGATGAATGAATGAATGATTGGATAAGTTTCACGGCCTATCATTCTTTGCACGCTATGGAATGCCATTGATCACGATAAATCATTAGAGGCGCTAAGAATACTGGTAAGTCGTCACGATTTTCTTAGTTATTCGCCTCTAACGCAACATGTCACTTAGCTTCTCCGTCGAGGCTGTCCAGCGCGAAGTCACACCTCACTCCCACAGGGGCACGACCTTCACGTCAATGCCTCGCCAGACGACCTTGACCTGCAATGACGTCATCACGCGGGTGTGATCGAAGTCAAATTGCGCGCATGTTGGACGTCACCAGGGACGCCGGACCAAAGCGACGGTTTTGTCGACTGGCCAGCTGCAAAGGCCGGTTCAGAAAGGGCTGTGGTTAATAGTTTTCCCTCGCCAACCCCACTTGGGGGGCACCATCTCTCTCAGCTGCAAAGCCAGTCAGTATACCCCCCACGGACCGTGGAACACCGGTCTTTCAAGGGCCCCGCTTCTCATGAAATGTTGCCCCCTCTTCGCGATAAGGACTCAGGAAAGAGCCAATTGGTTCTGTTCAAGCACCCTATTTCATTGGAATCGATGAAGCAACGCTCGCCGCCAAGCCAAAGCGAACGTTCGCTATCAAGACGCTCGATCTACAAATAGAAGCTTCTGAGGGCCATAGAGCTCTTTAAGAAAGAATACAAAGGTCGGACTAGCTGTCACCATTTGTCGCTCTTGTGTCTCTGAGATTAACATTATTTTTTTCTCCTGATAAAGATCAATGCACAAGATGCGTAGAGAGAGACCTTGTCCAAACTTCCTTATCATCTCAACAGGAGTTCTTTCCATTTTGGACTTGTCTCCTTGACGCCTGTCACCCAGGCGTTCAGTTTCCAGTACAACAGGCGACAAGACCAAGAGAGGGTTATGGAATGAAAACTTGAGAACTATCATCTGAGTAATCGGGCAATCAAAAGAAGTACAGAAATGTAGTGATCGTGTTCTTATGTCTAACTAGTTTTAGCGTCATGTTTTCCGCCTACTATGAACGACAAAATATTGTCTTTATTTCTCCATCACCTCAGTCTTTTCTTTCACACATCTAGCCGACCTGTTCTTCCATTCTACATTTCACTGAGCTGTGGCTGACATTGAAGGGCGTCAGATTACGTCATGCCTAGGATCCACTGACTGCCTACGTCCACTCACGCCATGACTGGAGTAACCTTACACCTAAACCTCTAACTCTAGACGGGGGCAGTTACTTCCCTTTCACAGAACCAAGAAGCCAGTTCCGGTACCGATCGATCCCAATCGTCATATCCGGTGATTTTGCCGACCCGGCCTGCCCAGAGCGCCATGTCATGCAAGGACTGTGAGACCCGTGTGGCGATAAGAGTGTTTGCTGTGCGTTTGTTCTGGGCCTTTGACAGCTCTACCTGTCTTTATGGGCAGATGGCGGGACAAGCAGGCCATGCGTCTAAGCCCCCGTTCGATTTATCGAAGGCGTGCTGCATCGATTGGTGTGGGTATCCGTCCACTCCGTGTCAGCGTCCTATGATGGAGCTGCGCGCCGTATTCCCTTATTGACAATGGGGCCCAGCCACTCCCAGACTCATAAACACAAACTGTCAATGACTAAAGAGTAGTGTCCTTTAAAAAAAAATCATCTTTGCCCTCTCCGAGTTGCACAAAGTATAATTATTTGCCTTTATTATACATCATCAGCGTATAAGACTATTCGTGACACCAAATACACGGAAACTTTGCCATCTACGTTACCGTAATTAGTCGGGGTCGGAGGTCTTACATATCTAAACGGAACACGGAGAAAGTTCATAGCGCATCGCAAGACTAGGTAGCATAGGACATTTTCTAGTCTTTAAGATCTAAGGAAGCTCTGCAGCAAAAACTTTCTTTTCTCACTCTGTAGTGGTCCTAGAGGCTGAGTTCCACGTTTCGACTCCGAGCTTACAATGGCACGCTCTGTCACTTTCCGTTGCGCTCTTTCGTCCCTCGCCTGCAGCTCAACTACACGGCTGCCATCAATAAGGCTGCCTTGGTGACAAGTTCAACGCAGTAGAGTAATACGAAATGCTTTATTCCCAGGAGAGAGACGGGGAAGTAAAAAAAATGGTTGAGATGATTTAAAGTCAGTTCAACGTCGCTATGTCTCCCGCCGAAATAAACAATGTCTTTATGTCTCAACCATGTCTCAACCATGTCTCAACCATGTCTCAACCATGTCTCAACCATGTCTAAACCATGTCTCAACCATCTTGGCATTGGTCACCACGAGTTCTGCTTCACAGGCAACTCTACGAATGCAAGTGCCGCCTATGCAGCAAACATTCCGGTTTAAGATCAAAGGAGGTCTGTATTTTGTCAAAGTTTTATACTTTTCAACTTGGTTAAATCCAAGATCGCGTTTTGTCATCAGTTCTAAAGGTAGCTTCCTAATGCAGACACTACTACTGGAGAGGACCTGTGGCCTGCAGCTCACTGTCCTCTATCCGTGCCACTGCCGTGTCCCACTTAGCTGGTCACGCGTGCGATTCTGCTTCCGGCGCCGACCGGTCTACGCCGGCTCACGTGGGTCCTGTGACGTAGTTCGCTGTGTCTTTGACGGTACAGCACTCTATCTCACTATTTCAGTCCCGTGCTCTATCCTTGCACCCCTGGTGTGCATCCGTCGTTCTCGCCCTTCCCTTCCTTCCGCCTTTCTTTTCCACCTATCTTCCTGATTATCTTTTCCCCCCATTCAAGAATTCCTCTTCCGGTGTCTCACTCCCTGAAGAGCGGCAGGCCCATGATGAGGGAAGCCAGAGCTGACACAGATTGTCACGACTCAATGTAAAAATGTTTTGTGTCTTTAAGAAGTTTGTTGTGACCAGGTGGATTGCAGCTATAGCTGCTTTAAAGTGTTTTGTTTTCTTGACAGTTCAGCATAATGCTTTTTCTTGCTTTGCACGTTGCTTGGTTGGTGCTTTCATTTTTGATGGTTAATTAACTAAATAGTTTGGAAGCCTTGTGCACGTGGTGCACGGCTGTTCTGGCTATCTCCAGGCGTTTAGGATCCTTTGCATGTTTTTTTGGTTTGTATATCACAGATACAATTAATGAATTGTGTTTCCTTCATGTTATAAATGATTTTATACATTATCTCGTGCCTGCTTGGTGGTTGCCCTATTTAAGAGGGTTAGCATCTTGGTTACCAGATTGGCACAGCCACTCGCCGCTCCGGGTCGTAGGGTGAGTTTCTGTTTTTTTCCGTCTGTATCATTCGTTTTACCTCGCACGCCTTGTATTTGTTGTATTGCAAACGAGGGTTAAATGACTGTTTCTTTTTTTTCGGATCCTTGCTTGGAATTGTGTGTGTGTGTGTTTGTGTGTGTAGACGTGTGGACTGATTTTTGTTGCCCAGTCGGTGTTTTTGGTGAATAGATTGAGAATATAGCAGAGTTTTGTATTTGTAATTATTTCTATTGACTCTTTTGTGTATTAAACCCTTTTTCTTATTCATTTATCTCATTTTGCGTCTTCTGTTGCGCAACCCAGGGGTAGAAAGTTCCTTCAAGTATACGGTCAAGAGTTGCCTACAAGCCGCCACCACCACTCAACAACTCTTGACACAGATGGATGGGAGGCGAGCTTCCAACAGGACAAGATCTATAGGGGGCACAGTAGAAGCCAAGGTTTGAGTGAGTGGAAATGGAGTTGGGTGAGGTAGGTTGGCACATCAGGTATGATTGAGGCAGATGGCAGGATGTTGTTGGCGCCATCATGGAGATGAGTTATACGCAGACGGAGGCAAGGAGTGGTGGGATGATGCGGTGCTGCTGCTGCTGCGTCACCCCTTCAGTGCTGTGCATCCTTTCTACCCGTCATTGTCAAATGGCGAAAACAAGTTTCTTGTCGGATATAAAGCCTGCAACAATGCTACAGCGCTAACAGCACATCAAGTGTCACAAGACGTGCATATTTTTACCAAGCGCTTTTTATAGAAAACATGTATTACGTAGTTTACTCCGATAGATCTATTGCAATATTTTGTCTTTCTCCTGTGATTCTCCAGAGGTGAAGGGGGGTTGAGGAGTGGTGGTGTGTGTTCTTGATGAACACTGCAAAAGTGGAAGATGTGGACGTAAATGTCACGTGACGATATCTTGGCATTGCTGGCAGAAGAGGAGTAGTCTGCGTTTCAAAGCTTGAGGGGAGCAGACAGACGCTATGGCAGCGGAAATGTGGAGGAAGGGCAGACGTCCTGAGAGCAACAGAAAAGGGTTAACGCGGGCCCCGTATGAAAGAGTGGATAGCAGTATTTCTACAGGCAGCAGTACATCACAGATAATGGGACTATCCAGGGAGCACGGCAGCGCTCTGGACGTCAAAATGATGCAGTACCCACCCGGACACAGCCAGAAAGGAAGACTTGTTGACGAAGCCACCAGCGATGACGGTTGAAGGCATGACAAAGAGCAGACGAGAAACCCGACGGGGTGGCAATTCTCCATTAGAAACTGCCACACGTCACAGACATAAACATCATCACCATGGTGAACGGCACAAGGAGGGTGTGTGAGGAAATGGTATGGATGGGACAAAGGGGAAGAGAAAAAGAGGCTGGGGGCTGGGGAGGGGCTTTGGAAAGGGTAGTGACGTAAGAAGGCAAATACAGAGGGGGGAAAAAAGGAGACGGAAGAAGGAACAAAACGCCAGACAGAGGATGAGGCAACGGATGGAGAGAGAGAGAGAGAGAGAGGGGGGGGGGGGGGGGGGGGGGGGGGGCAAAGGTCTAGACTGGAGGGGGGAGGGAATGGAAGACCGGGGGAGGGTCGGGTCGACTTAATTTGGTTAGTGCCGACACAGGTGATCACTCAGTTCCCGCCACTGCACGACGCCAGTTTCCCCAGGGTGGAAGGTGCACTTGTAATTAGCCGCATGGCTACTGGGAATGCCATTAATTACGCTTATCCCCCTGAGGGTTCGGGGAAGGAATTGACACACCGCGTCTCCCTACGCGATTCGTAAGAGGCGAATAACTAGGGACACCGTGACTTGATTTGCGTTTACTCTCAACTGTTCTAGTGAATTTCGTGCTTACTGGCTTTACAAAGGCTGATTGGCCGTAAAACACATCAATCCAATCCAATCCAATTACGCTTATACCACGATAGATGTGACGCTGATTAATTACTATTACGTGCGTCAAAGTGTAATCATTGTATGTTTCAAAACGTCAGGAAAGATTTTCACGCAGATACGCGTTACTACATGAACATAGCATGCTGCACTGACAGGCGTGTATGCACTAATGCTCACACGATAAGCACGACGAGGAAAACATTTGGAGTCGACTGGCTACCCGTGTACATGTACACCAACACACGGGTTTCAGAGAGGTGGCCGCTTCTCCCTTTGCTGCCAGAGCTGACAACCTCGCTTTCTGCCACGTTCCCTCATGGCACACAACAGTACAGCTATGTGCTTGCTACAGTACAGCTACGTGCTTGCTACAGTACAGCTATATGCTTGCTACAGTACAGCTACATGCTTGCTACAGTACAGCTACATGCTTGCTACAGTACAGCTACATGCTTGCTACAGTACAGCTAGATGCTTGCTACAGTACAGCTACATGCTTGCTACAGTACAGCTACATGCTTGCTACAGTACAGCTATATGCTTGCTACAGTACAGCTATATGCTTGCTACAGTACAGCTACATGCTTGCTACAGTACAGCTACATGCTTGCTACAGTACAGCTATATGCTTGCTACAGTACAGCTACATGCTTGCTACAGTACAGCTACATGCTTGCTACAGTACAGCTACATGCTTGCTACAGTACAGCTACATGCTTGCTACAGTACAGCTACATGCTTGCTACAGTACAGCTACATGCTTGCTACAGTACAGCTACATGCTTGCTACAGTACAGCTACATGCTTGCTACAGTACAGCTACGTGCTTGCTACAGTACAGCTACACGCTTGCTACAGTACAGCTACACGCTTGCTACAGTACAGCTACATGCTTGCTACAGTACAGCTACACGCTTGCTACAGTACAGCTACATGCTTGCTACAGTACAGCTACATGCTTGCTACACTACAGCTACACGCTTGCTACAGTACAGCTATATGCTTGCTACAGTACAGCTACGTGCTTGCTACAGTACAGCTACATGCTTGCTACAGTACAGCTACACGCTTGCTACAGTACAGCTACGCGCTTGCTACAGTACAGCTACACGCTTGCTACAGTACAGCTACATGCTTGCTACAGTACAGCTACATGCTTGCTACAGTACAGCTACATGCTTGCTACAGTACAGCTACATGCTTGCTACAGTACAGCTACATGCTTGCTACAGTACAGCTACATGCTTGCTACAGTACAGCTACATGCTTGCTACAGTACAGCTACATGCTTGCTACAGTACAGCTACATGCTTGCTACAGTACAGCTACATGCTTGCTACAGTACAGCTACACGCTTGCTACAGTACAGCTACATGCTTGCTACAGTACATCTACATGCTTGCTACAGTACAGCTACGTGCTTGCTACAGTACAGCTACACGCTTGCAACAGTACAGCTATATGCTTGCTACAGTACAGCTACGTGCTTGCTACAGTACAGCTACGTGCTTGCTACAGTACAGCTACACGCTTGCTACAGTACAGCTAGATGCTTGCTACAGTACAGCTAGATAGATTGACGCTGATTAATTACTATTACGTGCGTCAAAGTGTAATCATTGTATGTTTCAAAACGTCAGGAAAGATTTTCACGCAGATACGCGTTACTACATGAACATAGCATGCTGCACTGACAGGCGTGTATGCACTAATGCTCACACGATAAGCACGACGAGGAAAACATTTGGAGTCGACTGGCTACCCGTGTACATGTACACCAACACACGGGTTTCAGAGAGGTGGCCGCTTCTCCCTTTGCTGCCAGAGCTGACAACCTCGCTTTCTGCCACGTTCCCTCATGGCACACAACAGTACAGCTATGTGCTTGCTACAGTACAGCTACGTGCTTGCTACAGTACAGCTACATGCTTGCTACAGTACAGCTACATGCTTGCTACAGTACAGCTACATGCTTGCTACAGTACAGCTACATGCTTGCTACAGTACAGCTACATGCTTGCTACAGTACAGCTACATGCTTGCTACAGTACAGCTAGATACTTGCTACAGTACAGCTATATGCTTGCTACAGTACAGCTACATGCTTGCTACAGTACAGCTATATGCTTGCTACAGTACAGCTATATGCTTGCTACAGTACAGCTATATGCTTGCTACAGTACAGCTACATGCTTGCTACAGTACAGCTATATGCTTGCTACAGTACAGCTATATGCTTGCTACAGTACAGCTACATGCTTGCTACAGTACAGCTACATGCTTGCTACAGTACAGCTACATGCTTGCTACAGTACAGCTACATGCTTGCTACAGTACAGCTACATGCTTGCTACAGTACAGCTACATGCTTGCTACAGTACAGCTACGTGCTTGCTACAGTACAGCTACGTGCTTGCTACAGTACAGCTACACGCTTGCTACAGTACAGCTACATGCTTGCTACAGTACAGCTACACGCTTGCTACAGTACAGCTACATGCTTGCTACAGTACAGCTACATGCTTGCTACAGTACAGCTACATGCTTGCTACAGTACAGCTACGTGCTTGCTACAGTACAGCTACATGCTTGCTACAGTACAGCTACACGCTTGCTACAGTACAGCTACACGCTTGCTACAGTACAGCTACATGCTTGCTACAGTACAGCTACATGCTTGCTACAGTACAGCTACATGCTTGCTACAGTACAGCTACATGCTTGCTACAGTACAGCTACATGCTTGCTACAGTACAGCTACATGCTTGCTACAGTACAGCTACATGCTTGCTACAGTACAGCTACACGCTTGCTACAGTACAGCTACATGCTTGCTACAGTACATCTACGTGCTTGCTACAGTACAGCTACGTGCTTGCTACAGTACAGCTACACGCTTGCAACAGTACAGCTACACGCTTGCAACAGTACAGCTATGTGCTTGCTACAGTACAGCTACGTGCTTGCTACAGTACAGCTACATGCTTGCTACAGTACAGCTACGTGCTTGCTACAGTACAGCTACGTGCTTGCTACAGTACAGCTACGTGCTTGCTACAGTACAGCTACACGCTTGCTACAGTACAGCTACACGCTTGCTACAGTACAGCTACATGCTTGCTACAGTACAGCTACATGCTTGCTACAGTACAGCTACATGCTTGCTACAGTACAGCTATATGCTTGCTACAGTACAGCTATATGCTTGCTACAGTACAGCTATATGCTTGCTACAGTACAGCTATATGCTTGCTACAGTACAGCTACATGCTTGCTACAGTACAGCTACATGCTTGCTACAGTACAGTTACATGCTTGCTACAGTACAGCTACATGCTTGCTACAGTACAGCTACATGCTTGCTACAGTACAGCTACATGCTTGCTACAGTACAGCTACATGCTTGCTACAGTACAGCTACGTGCTTGCTACAGTACAGCTACGTGCTTGCTACAGTACAGCTACGTGCTTGCTACAGTACAGCTACACGCTTGCTACAGTACAGCTACGCGCTTGCTACAGTACAGCTACACGCTTGCTACAGTACAGCTACACGCTTGCTACAGTACAGCTACATGCTTGCTACAGTACAGCTACATGCTTGCTACAGTACAGCTACATGCTTGCTACAGTACAGCTACATGCTTGCTACAGTACAGCTACATGCTTGCTACAGTACAGCTACATGCTTGCTACAGTACAGCTACACGCTTGCTACAGTACAGCTACACGCTTGCTACAGTACAGCTACACGCTTGCTACAGTACATCTACATGCTTGCTACAGTACAGCTACGTGCTTGCTACAGTACAGCTACACGCTTGCAACAGTACAGCTACACGCTTGCTACAGTACAGCTACGTGCTTGCTACAGTACAGCTACGTGCTTGCTACAGTACAGCTACATGCTTGCTACAGTACAGCTACGTGCTTGCTACAGTACAGCTACGTGCTTGCTACAGTACAGCTACGTGCTTGCTACAGTACAGCTACACGCTTGCTACAGTACAGCTACACGCTTGCTACAGTACAGCTACATGCTTGCTACAGTACAGCTACATGCTTGCTACAGTACAGCTACATGCTTGCTACAGTACAGCTATATGCTTGCTACAGTACAGCTATATGCTTGCTACAGTACAGCTATATGCTTGCTACAGTACAGCTATATGCTTGCTACAGTACAGCTACATGCTTGCTACAGTACAGTTACATGCTTGCTACAGTACAGTTACATGCTTGCTACAGTACAGCTACATGCTTGCTACAGTACAGCTACATGCTTGCTACAGTACAGCTACATGCTTGCTACAGTACAGCTACATGCTTGCTACAGTACAGCTACGTGCTTGCTACAGTACAGCTACGTGCTTGCTACAGTACAGCTACGTGCTTGCTACAGTACAGCTACACGCTTGCTACAGTACAGCTACGCGCTTGCTACAGTACAGCTACGCGCTTGCTACAGTACAGCTACACGCTTGCTACAGTACAGCTACATGCTTGCTACAGTACAGCTACATGCTTGCTACAGTACAGCTACATGCTTGCTACAGTACAGCTACATGCTTGCTACAGTACAGCTACATGCTTGCTACAGTACAGCTACATGCTTGCTACAGTACAGCTACACGCTTGCTACAGTACAGCTACACGCTTGCTACAGTACAGCTACATGCTTGCTACAGTACATCTACATGCTTGCTACAGTACAGCTACGTGCTTGCTACAGTACAGCTACACGCTTGCAACAGTACAGCTATATGCTTGCTACAGTACAGCTACGTGCTTGCTACAGTACAGCTACATGCTTGCTACAGTACAGCTACATGCTTGCTACAGTACAGCTACATGCTTGCTACGTCTTTTACAACAATTGTGACAACAAATACTGGAAACCGAACGTAAAAATATAATTCCAAAACATATGTAAAAAGTCGATCTGCTCATCAAAGCCCAAACAGCTGTCATCGTTTAGATTTCCTACTCCTTTCTCTGCCACAAACGAATTTTCTTCGACAGAAGTTTGGGCTTTTTCCCCCCTCTCGGTTGATTTTGAATCATTGTCTAGTGATTTGCCAACACAAGTGCGATGGGTTTACATTGCATTGTCAATGTTGTAGAGGCACGAGTACCCGCTAAGAGCAAAACATGCAATCTTGCATGCGTAGATGATATATTGGTCGGTACACGGATGAAATGAATCCCTATGAAACGAATGGTTTTAGTGTGTCTGCCAGATTAGTCGACAGTGCGATCGTAATCGTGTTCGACAGACATCCTCTCCTATGAGGAACTTTCACGGACAGACACAGAGAGAATGGGCCATTTGATTGGTGACTTGTGCCCCTGTGTCAGATTTACGTCACGCCGGGAACAGGGGTTCCCGCTCGCACAAGGGGCACTCTACAATACTGCACAGGACATGCGTGCCACACAAAAAGCCGCATGCTTCACTAACCACAAGGCAGACAGCCAGGAAGTCTATAACCCAAAAGTACAATGAAATTTCAAGAATACCGCAACTCAAAACGCGCGTGGTCTGAATATAAGTCCGTCAGCAGGCCTAAATATTGAGAGTGTCGAATCAACATCATGTGTGGAAAGCAGGTTGTTGGCGATTTCAGAATCGACAACGAACGCTGAGATCTGCATGAATTACCTCATTCCTGGACCACAAAGTGCATTTTATGCTTTGCAAAGGCCTGTGCTTTACTTTGTAAACCAGGAAAGTTTGTGTTGAGTGGTGATACAAAACTCTGCATAATAATCCACCCATCATGTCCTTGACAACATCGACATTACGCCAAGGGACCTCTTCAACTGAAAGGTATCTGGTTAAGCCAAATTACGTAGTGTAACCGCGTAGATGGCTAAAGTATGCAAAGGGTAACGATGTTGTCCAAGTCATTCCACGAAACTGTCAGATAAACAGTCTGGGTGGTGAAGGCTGAATGGACGACACTTGTGGCAAACGACATCGAGGGCCACGTAAATGATACTACAATGACCTCTGACAGTTTTGAGGGTGTCAGGTTGCATTAGCGCGCAAAGCAGGTAAGCAGGCACTTCAGCATTCCACGAGGTCCGGGACCGGAAATGTCGCATCCAACATTCACTTATCAGACCATCGTGCTGTTTATCGACGAGGCAGGCACGCATTTATCACGAGAAAAATCGCATCGTTTTTCTGAATGGGCGGCAGCCGCGCGGATGTCGCTGTCAACAAAATGGGGACATGACGTCCAACAACCAGGATAGAAAGATCTCGTGTCATCCGAACGTTTCCCGAGCGTTGTCTTGTCCGTGCATCTTGCGGACAGCCAGGCTCCTAATCCTCTGCGCGATTATCCCTACACGATCTCTGGCCTGGCATTGCCAGAACAATGGCGCACCCAGAAATGTGACCAAGCAGGCTCAACTGCCGAGAAGTGTTGGGCGCTACAGGCCTGGAGGGAGATCAATGCAGAGCTACACATGGATCGGACGGAAGATGTGTACCTAGAATTCTATTGCGCCGGTCAGAGGGTGGATCTCCGCTTGCGAGTACCTAAGTCTACTTATCTAGTTCTCTCCGTGACAAAAATATTGCTTGAATATCACACCGAAAGAGAGTTGGCTCAGTTAAAGAAACGAGGCAGCTCAGAAAAAAGAAATCATTGAATGATCTCTCTCTCTCTCTCTCTCTCTCTCTCTCTCTCTCTCTCTCTCTCTCTCTCTCTCCCTCCCTCCCTCCCTCCCTCCCTCCCTCCCTCCCTCCCTCCCTCCCTCCTCCCTCCCTCCACCCTCTCTTCCCCCCTCTCTCCCTCCTTCCTCTCTCCCTCCCTCTCTCTCTCCCCCCCTCTCTCTCTCCCTCCCCCTCTCTCTCTCTCTCTCTCTCTTTCTCTCTCTCTCTCTGTGTTTGCCTGTGTCTATTTGTGTGTCTGTCTCTCTCTGTGTGTGTGTGTGTGTGTGTGTGTGTGTGTGTGTGTGTGTGTGTGTGTGTGTGTGTGTGTGTGTGTGTGTGTGTGTGTGTCTGTCTGTCTGTCTATCTGTATGTCTGTCTGAGTGTCTTTCTGTGTGTCTGTGTGTGTGTCTGTGTGTCTCTCTGTGTGTCTGTCTGTCTGTGTGTCTGTCTGTCTGTGTGTCTGTCTGTCTGTCTGTCTGCGTGTCTGTCTGAGAGAGAGATAGAGATAGATAGATAGATAGATAGATAGATAGATAGATAGATAGATAGATAGATAGATAGATAGATAGATAGATAGATAGATAGATAGATAGATAGATAGATAGATAGATAGATAGATAGATAGATAGATAGATAGATAGATAGATAGATAGATAGATAGATAGATAGATAGATAGATAGATAGATAGATAGATAGATAGATAGATAGATAGATAGATAGATAGATAGATAGATAGATAGATAGATAGATAGATAGATAGATAGATAGATAGATAGATAGATAGATAGATAGATAGATAGATAGATAGATAGATAGATAGATAGATAGATAGATAGATAGATAGATAGATAGATAGATAGATAGATAGAGAGAGAGAGAGAGAGAGAGAGAGAGGTCGAAGTTTAGATAACAGAGATCAGAGATGATTTTTTTCACTTGGGCAGATGACCGACTAAGCGGGAAATACACAATGGAATGAAATCATAAAAAGGTGTATCCATAATCGTTTGTCAAAGTTGGAGAAAAAAGGCTCCAGTTTTTGTGACAGTAGGGGCACAACGCAGCTGGCGGTACAGGGGGCACAACGCAGCTGGCGGTACAGGGGGCACAACGCAGCTGGCGATACAGGGGGCACAACGCAGCTGGCGGTACAGGGGGCACAACGCAGCTGGCGGTACAGGGGGCACAACGCAGCTGGCGGTACAGGGGGCACAACGCAGCTGGCGGTACAGGGGGCACAACGCTGCTGGCGGTACAGGGGGCACAACGCTGCTGGCGGTACAGGGGGCACAACGCTGCTGGCGGTACAGGGGGCACAACGCAGCTGGCGGTACAGGGGGCACAACGCAGCTGGCGGTACAGGGGGCACAACGCTGCTGGCGGTACAGGGGGCACAACGCTGCTGGCGGTACAGGGGGCACAACGCTGCTGGCGGTACAGGGGGCACAACGCTGCTGGCGGTACAGGGGGCACAACGCTGCTGGCGGTACAGGGGGCGGACGCTGGCTGACAGCGACTTCTGGACGCGGAGAAACGAAAACTTGGCTCTAACCATCAAGACCTGTTCACAACGGACGTTTATCCCGGTACTTCCTGAGAACAATTCCAAAGGCGCTACAATGTTAGGAGCAGTTCGTCCGGCGAAGTGGTTGAAATTTCCCTCGCGTCTCCAGAGCGTGTTTAGGGCAACTCTAATGGCCTCGTGATGGCTCTTGTTGACCCCTGCCCTTGAACACCGGGGGAGATGCTGAGGACGGACACTCGACCAGCCTTTCCTCCCATCCCATTGTCAATTCTTGCTGGGCATCATCCCTTGACGGGAGTCCGCTCTCGGCCGAAGCCTCTGTCTCGTTGCCTGGACACCCATGACGTCCGACTTGAGGAGCAAAATGACGTCACTGCTCCAGTGACGCCACCTAGAAAAAGGGGAGCTAATCCCCTGCTTCCCACGAGAAGGGGTCTTGTCTTGTTTTCGCCATGCTTATCTGAGTGGCGCTGCCCGCCATCCTCCCATACGCCATCGAACAATGGACGGTGCATCGATCTCTATGGCGGCGTTCTCCGCAGCACAAGTTGGCAGTTAACACGGAGGAAGAGCCTTTGGTACAGGGCGCTGGGCAGAAAAGTCATGTGTGGACCAGAGTGCCTCAGCTTGTATGACCCTTGACGTTACCGAAAGTTGCAGAATTGCATGGTAAACTCGTGGAATGCTTGCTGTGAAAGGAAATAGGCGTGCTTGCTCAACCGTGTTATGCCAGTGTTAGTTAAATACAGGGCATGCTTCGGTCCGATCGAATACATCATGTCAGAAAGGTGGCAATGTGACTCTCTGACTTCTACAGCTAGGCATAGTATGCACCTATTTACACACGCGCACTCACACACACAAACATATACATATGCACACTCACACACATCAAAAAGACTTTATTCATGAAGATTTTGAGCAATACTGCACAGATGAATAAGCAAGAATGTCGTGATTTCATAACCTCATGGGTGGAAATAGCATCAGTAGTACTCTTTACAGCACATGCACCAGTGTCATCATCACCAATGTAAGAAGCAGCAGGGCAGTGGCAGTGGCAGGAAGACAGCAACATCACCAGCACCACCGTTATTCTCGATTTTTTTATCATATCATCATCAACAGAATTTTAAAAATTAAATTTTCTTATTTGTCATCATTGTTATAAGTAGTCTCACCACTTTTCATCAGTTGTTGAAACTAGACTTAATTAATTACATATTTGTCA
>JAWQFJ010030814.1:0-5000 GCA_034096865.1 Theodoxus fluviatilis | reverse complement strand
GGTGACAGTGGCCGCAGCGAGAGGCGATTGCGATGACAACAACAAAAAGGACGACGACAATGTTGGTGAAGACAACAAATCTGTGACAACACATGACGTTATACGTCTCTGATGATGGCTGTTGAGGTCAGGACAGGCAAGAGAGGCAACTCACTATGCTGAGGCAGCCGATGACAGCTCCACACTGGAAGGCGGCCCTGATGAGGTAGAAGTCGTGGTCCCTGAGGTCAGCAGGGTTGTACCACTCCGCCAGTCCTCCTGTCAGGTCCGTGAAGGCGTCCGCCTCGAACCCGTACTCCAGTGCTTCGTAAGACTTGTGCAGTCTGTTGGGAACGAGTGGTTGAGAGTCATTTTGCTCTATTAATATGAGTCATGCTTCAGATATCACGTGATACGACAGACTCGGTGCTCCAATGCCTAGTAGGACTGTTGGTGTGCCAGGGATAAAAGGATGTGTGTGATGCAGATATGTATGCAAATAGCTCGTGGCCGGGTTTTTTAATCTGCCCTTGCTATTGGAGATATCCTACACAAACGCCTCGCATGATTTGTTCGGTCAGTATGCAATAAGCATATGCTATAATGCTCATATTCATCCCGTTGTAACACATTTCTACCTTCAATTATCATACAAGATTCAAGTTCTCGATCACATTATTCTATTTTCTTTCCCGTAAGCTTGATTGTCTTCACATTCCATAAATGCATTAATCAGTGTACGTGCGTGCGCAAAGGTATGCATCTACACATACATGCATTTACGCGTGTACATACATGCGCGCTTGTGCGCACATGCATTGAAATGCACACACACACACACACACACACACACACACGTTCACACATGTGCGCTCTCTCGCTCTCTCTCTCTCTCTCTCTCTCTCTCTCTCTCTCTCTCTCTCTCTCTCGCTCTCGCTCTCGCTCTCGCTCTCTCTCTCTCTCTCTCTCTCTCTCTCTCTCTCTCTCTCTCTCTCTCTCTCTCTCTCTCTCTCTCTCACAAACACTCACACACACAAACACTCACTCACTCACACACACAAACACACACACACACACACACACACACACACAACACTCACACTCACACACGCAAACACACACACACACACACACACACACACACACACACATACATACACACACGCGCGCAAACACACACTCACACATACACATACACACACGCAAACACACATACACATACACACATACATACATACACACACACACACACACATACAAGCACACGCACACACGCATCGACACCCATGCAACCATTCCTCTCACCCACGCAAAGACAGGAGCTCCGCACACGCCATGGATGACGTGGCGGCCATGCCGAGACCAGACCCCACTCACTTGGCGTAGGCCTTTTCCACCAGGGACACCCAGAACTCGTCGGGGTCTGAGGAGTGGGCGAAGAGGATGTTGCCTTCCTGGGTGCAGGGCAACAGGTCGTCGATGTACGCATCCACCCAGCAACCGAACTGCCAGAAGCGGCAGTGGAAACGCCCGTCATAGCCAGGCTCTCCGAACTGTGTGTTGGCAGGTATGATCTGTAATCAACAGGTACACGAGGTGGGTTGTTTTTGTGTGCATTGGTATAACTCGCAGAATGATTCTCCTTAAAGGTTAAAAAAAAGAGATTTTAATGCTGATACTTTGCGTAGTTGAGCGTGCGCGTGCGCGTGCGTTCGTGCATGTGCGTGTGTGTGTGTGTGTGTGTAAATATGTGTATATGTGTGTGTGTGCGCGTGCGTGCGTGCGCGTAATCACACACACCACAGCCGATACGGATGCACGGTTTGCTAAGACAGTCGCCGTCTTGGTGAGGCTAAACATGTGTTACACCCTTCTCTTTGCAATATCCTGTTGTACGGGGGTTCTTCTAACTTGCGCCGGGAAGTCGAAGTTCACAAACGCTGGTAGACGTTTTCGATAAAACTTTAAACACGCACTGGTCGATACACAGCGGTGACAATCAGTAAACAGTATCGTCGTAACAACTTCACTCTACGCACAATGCCGCAGAAGACTCAATCGCACTCACTTATCCTCTAGTTAAGCTCTCACCTTAACTCTGTCCTGTGCACTCTCGCCTGTAGCTTTGTCGCGCTTATTTACCCTTACACAGATTCCAGAACCTACCAGAACACAGCACATCTTCTCGGTCGCCACGAAGATTCACGAATGACGTCACATGACACAGCCGAGACTTTAAATTTAGCCCCTCTCCGCCGCGTCGCCAGGCAACAGCATGAGCGGAGAGGCTGATGTAAACAGCCCGATTGCACTACGACGTTCCCGTTCGTTCTAGAACCTTCACAACACATGAAAAAGGGGAGGGTGTGTTGTTGCAACCATACATATTGTTGCCGGTGGTGGAGGTGGTATTACTTCGTCAGCTAGTTTTTCCATGTATGCCAGGACACAATGCAACAAGTACTGATAGTGCAGAATCTAAGTTTGCATATATATTTGAGCTGGCCGTTCTTTCAGCTATAGCTTGGATATAAACAACGGGGTGATGTGTACTAATACCAAAGATTATAGGTTACACAAAGATAGTTCATTAGCGCATTGTCGTGAGGATCGAGACACGTTGCGCCCCAAGCGGATGGATCAAGCGTTGCCCTGTGACCTGCATTCGATTGCTAAAAAGTAGGACCTTTCAATACATTTTGATGCATTCAACATACAGCTTTGATAAATTAATGCTGTTAATGGCTTACATTTTCTTCGGATGGGTTTCTAGTATCCCAAAATATAGCTTTTTCTGCGCGAACTGGAGAGAGCTGCCGCCATTGAATTGCCCAAAGAGTAGACATATACGCCATATCTACACGAAAGCAGTCCTCTGATTGGTTCCCTGAATAGAATCCTCCAATCAGCAGGCAGCTTTCTTCGCCGTATTGTCACTAAGCGGTGTGAGTACACTTTCCTTGATTCACTCCTACTACCGTCCGCTAGGTTTGGCGTCTTGTAACTTTGAAGAGCAAAAGCTCGGCATGAACTATCTTTGTGTAACCTATAATCTTTGCTAATACAGAGGGCGGAAAATTGGTTATTGCACGTATTTTGTCAGATGATTATATCGTGTAGAGAGGAGAGAAATTTTCGAGAATATTAGCCTTCGTGTCATTTGACGTCGGAAAAAGAACGTACAGTTCATTTATGTGCGACCTGATTCAGCTTTTTCTCCTTCTTGACAAAGTGTTAGCACGGAAAAAGTGCTTGGATGTATACAGGTTTTGTAGATACTGATTTCCATATATTTTAGTCAAACAAGAGTCAGAAACCAGCCCAGTAAAGTGTCGTTGAAACATCCAGAAATAAAATTACTTTCCAGTGTGAGCATGTTGAGACATTGATAGGCATACGATGATTACGATTTATGAAAAAAAGATGATGTGGATGACGGGGATGATGACAACATTAACGATTGTGATGTTGAAGACCAAGGCGACATACTACGTACAGCCTCTTCCTATTTCAACGCCTGCCGGAACCCACAGAAACATGCTGGTAATTGGCGAGTGATGGAGCATCACGGTCATTTTCCCGTAAACACGCTGAGCTGTATTGCTCTCCCAGCCAACAAACAGCAGTATTAAATGGGGCACCTGATAACGAACGGACTAACGTGTGGTTGCCTCAGCGTGGAAAGTAATACTAGGAATCGCACTGTCACCTGCTGGGCTCGCGGTCCGCCATATTGGTTTTAGCAGTCATGGATGCATAAGCATTGGGTCCTTCCCTTCCCTGATACAGGCCTTTTTATCACCATGTAGAGTAGTGCGTGTGTGTGTGTGTTGATGAAGATGGCGTTCTCAATAGATGCCCTCTGTATATCCCTCGGCATTAGACAGACGGACGACACCTGTCAGTCCGAACACACGCCCATTGCGGCAGGAGGAGAAACAGCAAGAACCTTTCGCTTATGAGGTGACTGTGTCCTACTTCCAGTGATGGTCAGGCGCATGAAGCAGTCAAACGTTTGAAGCTTTATGGTTTGTTGTAGTTGATCTCTCTGAAGGGCGTATACTTTCTCGTAGTGTTTCTGTAAACTCAACGCCTAGCACAGGACCGAGTGAGCGACAGCTGCACTTAGTCAAAGAAACTACAATGGGAAGAAGGATAACTTCCTCATTGGGCATGCTTAGAAATGAGAATGGCTAAATATGAGTTATTCCCCTTTGCTGCATGCTGACCAGGCCGTCTCCTGCTTTGTTATGACTAGTACAGTCGATCTTTCTCATGTTGTGACTTGCTTTATTTTCACATTTTCGGTATTTAAAACAGCAAACACACACACACACACACACACACACACACACACATACACTGAAGAAGTTTCCATTCTGATTCGGTTATTTTATTTGGTGCTATATGTTTGCTTCACATTGTTTCTTTTTTACATTGCTTGAGGTATCCCAATTCGCTAAACACATCCATAATGCATGCATGGCTCATTCGAAAGAGGGCAACAGAACAACTGATGCCCAATAGCAATAAATACTGCACAACTGAACAATAAATAGCAATAAATGATGACAGTGCCAAGTTTTTAAGTACAAAGTGAAATCATGTGACTGGACAAAGGCACAATTACAAAATACAAATAAATAAAATCGAGGCCCATTTTAAATTAAGTTCTCAGCTCATGGGGGAAGCATAAGGTGACCCTAGAAACCGAAATTAGGAGATCTCCCGCCCCTAGGGCAGACTAAAAAAAAAGGGGGGGGGGGGGGGCGGCTAATTTGTGAAATAGTATAAAAGGAATCAAAAACTGTATACATGTATTTAGTTAATACCCCAAAAATTGTATAGTATATACGATGTCAAGTTCAAGTTTGGGTGCCAGGCCCGTCAAGGCAAGGCACAATTTATTCTTTACCCTTGGGGGCATTTAGAATATTAATAACAAAACCAACTATAACATACATAATTGAATCAGAAATGGAAAAAAAAGAAGAAAAAAAAGAAGAAACAAAAAGTCAAAA
>JAWQFJ010030813.1:55000-71791 GCA_034096865.1 Theodoxus fluviatilis | reverse complement strand
GGCATGTACCTGGCTAAAAGCGGCATGGGCGTGTTGTTCACATCTAGCTGGAAGAGCACGTATCTGTGTACACAGCGGGGAAACTCGAAGCCCCTCGTGCATGTCATAGAAACTGAGGTGTTTTGCCTTTTTTAAAATAGCGTCATGCTGTTTTAATGTAGCGGTTATTGAGTATTGGTTTTGTGTCGCGTTGACGTGAAAGCGATTCAGGACCACGCGTGTTTAGAGGTTTTTTGGATACTCGATAGACAACCGGAAGTGAAAAAGCTCGCTAGTGTTTTCTTGTGTGTTAATTTTTTAAAATAAAAAGGTAAAGGTAAAGGTGTGGTTTTTTTATAGCGACTTACACCCTTTGTCTGGGTCTCAAACCGCTTACACTTTACCCCCTGATCACTGGGCAGCTTCATCAATCCTCACTGGTCCCTCGCAACAAACATAGTGACATACATTTAAGACGCACACAGTCAGGTACCAGCAGTCACACATTTCAATCGACTGTAGCATACAACGGGTTTCTATTTTACAGACTGTAAATAAACTAGACTGTTTATGAAGAGACATTGAGCTCGAGGCGTGTTCTCTATTTTGCCAAATTACTACTGTAAGGGACTTCGTCACCTCTGTTAAATTTCAAAGAAATCTGAAGAAAAAAATAGGAAAATATGCGGCAATATCGGGCGCCTATGGGGTGATACGGTAGTGTAAAGGTTCGGGTTGATGCAGACTCTGCAATTAAGAGAGCGATGCTCGGTTGTGCCATCATTGTCTGTACGCATCTCCGCTTATCACCTCGACTTGGTTAACGGTAAGAACACCTGCTTTCCACGTTCCCTGATAAGCACATGAATAGGGAACAGGGTGAGGTGGGGAGGATGAGGATGGGGCAGTGGTGGGTAGGCTGGGGAGGGGATGGTGGTGGGGAGGGGGTGTAGGATGGAGAGGAGCTGAGATGGGCAGGGAGGGGTGGAGGTGGGTAGGATGGTGAGGAGTGAAAATGGGTAGGGAGGGGTGGAGGTGGGATGGATGGGAAGGGGGTGAAGGTGGGTAGTGTGGGGAGGGGGTGGTGATGAGTAGAATGGAGAGGGAGTGGTGGTGAAGAAGAGAGATGGTGACGGCTGCTGCAGCTGCCTTTCTTTCCTGCATCTGATGAATCTGCAGGCTGGAGCACACACTCCTTACGTTGCAGTGTCCACGAGGCACCGCTCATTCCGAAAACGCCCCAATCCTCTTGACGAAGTGTTGATGCGGCACTTTGGATTTCTACTCCCACCCATCCCGCCCCTGGCCAGTGCCACACCCACATGATCCCTTGCACACCCACCCCACCCCTCTCCCTTTCTTCTTCCCACACCCTCCCTCTTCTGTGACAGCCATATGTGCAAATGTGCCGTTTACATTTGTCGCATTCAAATCCCGGTTCTGAGTCAGACGGTTATGTCTGGACCAGAGCACTTGTAAGCTTTCAGGCTGTCGCCACATTCAGGCTGTGTCGCCACATTCAGGCTGTGTCGCCACATTCAGGCTGTGTCGCCACATTCAGGCTGTGTCGCCACATTCAGGCTGTGTTGCCACATGCAGGCTGTGTCGCCACATGCAGGCTGTGTCGCCACATACGGGCTGTGTCGCCACATTCAGGCTGTGTCGCCACATTCAGGCTGTGTCGCCACATGCAGGCTGTGTCGCCACATTCAGGCTGTGTCGCCACATGCAGGCTGTGTCGCCACATTCAGGCTGTGTCGCCACATTCAGGCTGTGTCGCCACATGCAGGCTGTGTCGCCACATGCAGGCTGTGTCGCCACATTCAGGCTGTGTCGCCACATGCAGGTGTGTCGCCACATGCAGGCTGTGTCGCCACATTCAGGCTGTGTCGCCACATTCAGGCTGTGTCACCACAGTCAGGCTGTCACCACATGGTGATTGAAAGGGGAAGATGGCATATAGACCTGACTGTTCTTCCATGAAAGAGGAAAATCAGATGAATAAGGCCCAATGTCGTTTAGGTGCATGATTGATTTTATTCGTTGATGTAAACAACTGATAATAGTGAAAACATCCGTATTAATTGAACCAGTCGCGACCGTGCAAGGAAACAACGCTAGAGTAAAAATGACAATATAATAATGTTTCATCCACAAGATCGTTCATGCATATTCCAGGAATAAAACCTCAGTATGTTCACAGAGGAAATGTATGCTTTTCTACAATTATGTAAAACCATGGGGAAATGTGTATGTGACATGCATAGTGCGCTGATGACTGTGCGTACATATCGGGTTTTTTAAAGGTGTTTTCCTACCTGAGTCTTGTTTCTCATGCACGTTCGTATTTATGAAATGATGAGTCAAATGCCGTCCGCGACTCTGCGCCTGTTGAGATGGCAGTTGAGTTGTGTACACCTGCAAATTTGCTTGAACGTTTCTGCAGCGGAGCGAAAATATCAGTGTTTAAAGTTCGAACCTATAACCCTAGCATTGCTCCGTCAAACGCCTTGTTCCTTTGCTTAATGCTGTCGAAGCTGTTTCCTGTCTGGCTGCCCGCATGAAGGTCAACGGGCCAGGGAGGCCACTAGCGCTCCTGCCGGTATACTATAATTATGATAGTATCTCTCTTGTGCTGCCTCACGCTTCCTTTCACGCAGGGATTCAGCTCTGACTGTGACGTCGGCAGGAATCCTTGCTACGTAACGGGAAGTTGTTTCATCCTGTGTCGATCCTCATCAAGTGATGCATGACTTCCTTCACTCCTTTTCGCGCCTTTTTTTGGGTGGGTGGGTGGTATTTTTGCCTTTTCCTGAAGGACGATTCCTCGCATTCCACGTCGCACCGCCCTGCTCTGCGGAAAGATCAGACCGGAATGCCGATCCATACAGACGTGAACGCCGCTTCAGGATTTCCCTACAAGCATCCGATGTGACTCGTGCAAGTCATGATAAGCTCCTAGGCATGCGTATCGCTCTACTTCGATGCCCGGTTTACGTTGGGGCGAGGGAGGGCTGGGGTTTGTAGATCCTTGGTTACACACTAGCTGTCTGGGTTCTGGACGCCCAGGCAGGAAGGCGATAAGAAGGGGCCTGCCTGGTTTGGCCGAGAGGCTCTGGCCGTTTTTTTGTGTCACTGGAGCTCCAAGCTGGGACCGCACCCTCCCACTGAGTCAAGGGCCTTCTGCCTGACTTCAAGAAGCGATGAGTTCATGAGTGGTTTACACTGCCTTTTGTGGGCAGGTCTTTCATCGCCGTGGGTCTTTTATCGTCTGCTTTGTCGTGACGTTTCTGTGTCTGTAATCGTGGCTGATGCTTGGCGGGTTTGATTAATCTCTTTTTGAAAAATTCATAGCTGCGAGTGTGGGTTGCTGTTGATGTCAACTTGTCCAACTGCATGAACTCCCCCCCCCCCTCTCTCTCTCTCTCTCTCTCTCTCTCTCTCTCTCTCTCTCTCTCTCTCTCTCTCTCTCTCTCTCTCTCTCTGTGTGTTCCCCTCCTTGTGCTCTCCTCTCGAAAGCATACTCATATTTTGCATTTTTCAGATACCAATATGGTGTTAATTCCCATGTGTTAAATCGACTATATCCTGTTTTTAGGCAAAAAACTCCACGACACGTCCTTTTCCTCCGATCCCATCCTTCTCGTCTACCTTCACATTCTTCCTGCTTTGTACGTCAATCTATCCTTCAATCCCTTCTCATCCTTTTTGCCATTTTAAAAAGTCATCCCCTATCTTTCTAACCCCCCACCCCCACAACCCCGCCCTCCTCATTCTCCTCCCCTCTTTCCCCTCCCCCCTCTTTCCCCTCTCCCCTCTTTCCTGCCATCCTTGTGTTTTTTCCGCTAGCGTCCCTCTTTAAATACCGTCTCGTAGTAGGTTTGTCCATATTTGGAGCCTGCTTGGCGAGTTTCCATATAAGGCAGCCATGATTCACGGTAAATACCGGTAGCACTGAAGGGGGTGAAAAAGGTGAGGGGGTGGGGGGTGGGGGTAGCGAGTAGGGCTTCTCGGGGGGGGGGGGGGGGGGGGGTGTGGGAGTGGCGGTTTGAGGCTAGGTACTGTGAGCGCTGAAGCGCGACCTGTTTGTGTTCAGGCGAGTAAGTGTAGGCGGCAGGGATCTGCGCAGAGACCTTGCACTTTCAGCTAAATCGCCTAGCAGTAGCAGCTAGGCACTCTTGGTCTGGGCCTCCGTCCATTATTCCTGTGAAGCGTCTACTTCTTTCATAATGCGTAACTGCGATGAGGGAACTGTATATGGAATGGATGACATTGGTGTGGGAAAGATGCGCGCGAGAGAGAGAGAGAACAGGTGGTTTCCAACTGCCGAACGCTGCTTATAATTTCTTAGAGAAAGCGAGTTCTTCATGCAACTGCTAGTGAATCTCACTTTGCCAAATGCATGGTTTTGCGTCGTGCTATGTAATTACGCCGGGGAAGTGAAACTATGTCTTCCCAGGCATTTCATGCATAGTTGAGGACCAACCTCTGGCCTTTTGTTTATTTATTATGAATGTGACAGGAAAGCTTGCCCCTAGGTTCTCACCCCCTCTACCCCGCCAGCCACTACCCCCCCCCCCCCCCCCCCCCCCCACCCCAGTCCACTCCCCTCTCACCTTCAACCCACCCAGCCCCACTTTCAGCTAATCACCCTCAAACCCCCCACCCCACCCCACCCCCACCCCCCAGCCATCCTCGCCCACCCCGCTCGACCCCAACTTCCAGATGCTATTCCGTCTTATAAACTTCGTTCTACAGAGAAGTTTGAAAGTGCAGGCAGGCATCCTGTAAGCTGCAGGAAAAAGGGAAACTGTTTTTTTAGCCTTTGCTTATGACCTCTAGGCGGATGCAGCATGGGCAAAGCAGTTCTGTGCTCGTTAGATGCAAAATTTGCCCCACCCAGTGCTGTGCTGTGCATGATCGTGTGGAATGTGTATGTGGGGGAGACAGTCGGATCCTCTGTAGACAGTCGGATCCTCTGTATTCATCACGCGCTGATAAGCGTCGTGTTGCATAGAGAAAAGAATGTGATGAAAAAGCACCCCGCTGTTTGTTAGCCTGCTCTGGTTTAGACAGCGGAGTGCGCAATAAACCTGGCTTACTGGAGGGATTGTCGTAGGTGGAGGATGCGTTGAATGGAATCGGGGTGTCCGTGCCTGCTCCGTAAATGGACGCAGCAGCTGGCCTTTAAAATGTCTATCGAAGGATCGAGTCCGCCACGCATCGCCCCACGTACCGTCGAACTGAGGAGCAGACGACAAAAAGATCCATTGTGTTAGCGTCTCACCCTGAGACAAACTCGGCCGAACACTCACGGCGTAGTTGCAAAACCGCAGCCACGTGGCTACCGACGAGGACTAATCTGGAAGAGTGGATCTTTTCTGCTTTTCCCTACGTTTTAAAAGCTGCAGATTCAAGCGAGATGACGAAACTGCGATCACGTGGATGCCGCTGAAGCTAAATCTGCAAGACTGAATGTCTTTTCTGTCTATAATTATGTTTTTTAAGCTGCAGGGTACGTTCTTTTTTGCATGGATCCGTGGACGCCTTGGTGTCTAAGCCAGGTCAGTTCGCAGTCTGGATGACTACCTGAGTTAAGCGAAGCATAACTGGGGCGAGTCTGAGCGGGAAATGTTGCCTGCCTTTCCGTCTACACCACCAACGCCAACTGAAGTGCAGCCTATGCAGGCCGAAGAGACGTGCAACCTCCTCCGCTTCATTTGAGTTGGTCTTGAGCAAATGTGCTCGCCACAAACACACATGCACTGGAAGGGAAAGGGGGTTAAGATCGAGAGGTTGGGGGAGTGGGGGTGGGGGATAGGTGCACGTCCGGCTGTCCTAGTGGAGACGACCCAGTATGGGATGACGGGGGAGAAAAAGGGCAATGACCTTTTGGGGTCCCTTGCTTGATTGGGCCTGGCTAGGCAGGTATGTCACCAGGTGTACCGAGGCTAGCTGAGCTGTCTCTTCTCCCGCACCCTTGGAGCTCGTTCCCAGCCTGTCTCGGGTCTCTTGCATGATTGGTGGTGCCGTCTGCAGCCAGGTTAATGCTGGTGTTGCACGAGCTTTGCATTTGGTGCTGTGTGGTCAGTCGAGGGTCAACTGTAGTTGTTGGACTTCAACATTAGAGTGTGTGTGTGTGTGTGCGCGCGCGCACGCGCGTGCGTGTGTGTCTTAGAGAGAGAGAGAGAGAGAGAGAGAGAGAGAGAGAGAGAGAGAGAGAGAGAGAGAGAGGGGGGGGGGGTTGGGAGTGGGGAGTGGGAATGGGGAGTGGGGTGGATTGGGGGGTATAATGTTGGCAAGAGAAAACCCACGAATAGTAAATGAATCTAGACGCCATTTAACATGGGAACTTGTTCATTCCCTGTGCCTTTCCATGTCATGTTAAAATACCATCCTCTTCTCTTTCTCTGGACACACTCCATCCGCGCATCGCATCAAGACACGGTGCTGCCAAATCTGTTATCTCTCATTTGCATCACACTTCCAGACGTTTCGTATTGCCGGAAAGGTCGAGGTCTACTGGGATCAGTGACCTTGTAAATAAAACTGCTTATCGCAGCTGATGACCATCCCTGCTGCGTTATGAGTCGTAGGCATCAGGCGGACGCTAAAGATGGCTCTTTAGCTCTCTAGATGTTTACTGCTGCTCCCCATTCCTGCATCACGCCCATGACTTTTATGAAGCAGAGTCCACATTCTGGAATTTATCTGTTTATATCGCATGTGTCGGTGTAATTCAGTCCGCGTAGTTGTAGACTGTTGACGAGGTTTTCACCAGGAGTCCCACCAGCATCTTTTGAAAACCTTTCCCAGTGAGTAGTGATGTCTTGATAAAAAGCATTTGGGAAATCGTGGGGTAAAATGATATCTTTACATGAGGCTGAGATCAGGGCATGCCGAATGAAAAGGCAGGCCATAGTCTATTTATATCGAAGGAGATTGCATGCACGTGCGTTTCATTGCCGAGGGGCAGAGGAACGACAGAGTTGCCTCCCTTGAGAAAGGGCTCTCCATACTGGAGAGTCTGCTTCGGCTGCCTGGCTCTGAAGCTAAACAAATAGCATCGCCCCTGCCTTCCTCCGTCCCCTTCTCCTTCTTCGTTCCTTCCTTCGCTTTTTCCAGCTCTTCTGCAGCCCGCCACCCTTTTGTCTGGTCCTGGTAAACCTGCTCGCAGTGGTACCTCTCCTGGCAGACCCCATTCCAGTTGTATTATGCCGTCTGAAAGTTCGAGCAGCGGCAGATTTTCAGGAAGTGCCAAGCTGTTCTGGAGTAATCAGGCATGGTCTGGCCGCAGAGATAAGAAGTATGATGAAGGCTAATAAGCTCATAGCCTGTCATTTTGCCTGTAGTTGTGTAAGAGTGATTATCTCGAGTCAGCGACTTGTGACAGGCCTTGCTCCATTTAGATAATGCGCTGAGATATTTAAGCTGTTTCTGGAAGGTAGTTTGTTAAACGAGCAGCTCATGTGTAAACAGCTCATTTCCTTCCTTTTAGTTCCTACAATTCCTTATAAACCTTTCCCTCTTCCTCCCCCCCCCCCTATCCCCTTCTCTCTCTCTCACTCTCTCTCTCTCTCTCTCTCTCTCTCTCTCTCTCTCTCTCTCTCTCTCTCTCTCTCTCTCTCTCTCTCTCTCTCTCTCTCTCTCTCTCTCTCTCTCTCTCTCTTCCTCCTCCCCCACCTCCTCCTCCTATCCCTCCTCCTCATCCTACCCCCCTCCTCCCATCCCCTTCCTCCTCCTTCCCCTCCTCCTCCTTCCCCTCCTCCTCCTACCCCTACTCCTCCTCCTCGTAACACCCCCCCCTCTCCTCCCCACCCCCCCTCCTCCTCCTCCTCAACCCCCTCCCTACCCCCATCCTCCCCCTACTCCTCCTCCTTGTAACCCCCACCTTCTCCTCCCCCACCTCCCCCTCCCTCTCCTCCCCCCTTCTCCTCCCCCCTTCTCCTCCCCCCTCCTCCCCCTCCTTCGTCCCCCCTCGTCCCCCCTCCTCCTTCCACCCCCCTTCCCTCCTCCTCCCCTCTCCTCCCCCCCCCCCTCCTCTTCCTCCTTTCTCTCCAGCATCTTCATGCTGCAGAAAGAGAAATATACGAGCTAGTTGTGCATGATTCAATTAACTTTTTCCCCTCAGGGCCAAGCAGACTCTAAGCCTGGATCGACCTGGCGAATGACCTAACTTTTCCACTAGCCTCCGGCGTCTCTCCCCAAATCTCTCCTCACCTTCACCCCACCCTCACCCCCACCCCACCTCCACCCCCACCCCTAGCCTTCTCTCCACCTCCTCAGGGCCACAGACAGGTTGCCGCCGCCCCTCCCCCAAGCCAAACACTCTATCCCCCATCCATCAGGCCGCAGTGCCCCGCTGGGGTGGCGGCGACTGCACCATGAGAGAGTCTCCCTCCCAGCGACACCTTGAGATCCTGCCTAGCTATCACATGTTGTAGCTGACACAGAGGCATATATTGTTTTCAGCAGTCCATATAGACTGCCTCCAACTCGCTGTCTGTGTAATAAGCTGTAGTGAAGTGCAGTCGATGGTAGTGCATGGGTGCAGAAGTCATTGTTTTGGAGTGGAGAGGTAGTTTCATAGTGGGATGGTTGTCAGGTCGTACCGGAGCAGGTCAGGAGATGTTAGATTTATGAATTAAATTCTCCGGGATAGAAATGCGAAGTAATCCCGGGTCCTTTTATCGATGTGTCGTTATAGGGTCTTCTACAAGAGTGTGTATTTCACCATGCATGTAAGAAGATACATACGCGCAAACAGACACATACACGTACGTGCTCGAAGACATACACAAAAGAGGAAAGACAGGCACACAGACAACACACTCTCTCTCTCTCTCTCTCTCTCTCTCTCTCTCTCTCTCTCTCTCTCTCCTCTCTCTCTCTCTCTCACACACACACACACACACACACACACACACACACACACACACACACACACACACGCTGACAGAGATGCATTGACATACAGAAACACATAGAAACATGCTCATAAACAGAAACGCTCAGAGAGACGGTAACAGACGACAAACAGGCAGATGCACAGATGCAATGGCTTTTTAAGGAATGAAGAGTAATGTGTGATGGTGGGGTGAAAGGGGAGGGGGGCGAGGGAAACTTTACGGGAGTGAAATTTTCTGGGAGCGACACAGGCTCGGCGAAATTCACCTCGCCTGCCCTGACATTTGAACGGGAGACGAGACTGCAGCCTGTGTGTACTGGCGCATGTCAGGCAAACAAGTGGGAGACTCTTATCAGCCATTGGCCACCCACGCCTGCAAGTGGAGAGCTTGTCCAAGAGACAGAGACGTCTCTGTCCCACTTGTCCCACTGCCTCTGTCGCAGCCTTGCGCCTTTTCCTCCTCCACTTGGCGCTGTCGAGATCTGCTTTCTGTGTGTTGTCTCAAAGCTGAGGCACGACATTTGGTGGACAGTGGCAAATTGTAGACTGTAGCCTTGGGAATCGCAGTTCTAGGGACTGGACAAGGGTGGAGGCTGTGATTTAGATTTCAGTTATACCAGCGTCCCTGACATCACAGGGTTTTTGTATCAAAACTGCGTCGTTTTGTTTTACCGTTTGAAACATCGAGTGAGACTCAGGCAGAGAGCACTCGTAAAGTTTGTGCCATTGTGTATCTTCTCAAGGTTAATAAAAGCCATGCGAATTGGGAGGGAAAACAGATAAATGAAAGAGAGAGAGAGAGAGAGAGAGAGAGAGAGAGAGAGAGAGAGAGAGAGAGAGAGAGAGAATGAATGAGATTGACATTTCGGCAAGCGCAGAAGGAATGCAATGTTGGCAGACTCGTTCTGTAAGCTTGGGCTTGAACGAGGAATCTAGGGGAGATAACTGTGCTTGTGGAGGGGGAAAAATCTGGCAACTACTCGCTGTTTTATTAATGTGCAGATAGCTTTCTTTTCATCTTTTCCAAATGCTCGTGGTGCATTTATTAGTGCCTACCAATACAAATGATTTTGTAGTAGTCTTAGTTAATATGTTTCATCTTTCTCGCCCCCCCCCCCCCCCCCCCCCCCATAAGTTTATTGAACCTGGCCGACATAACCCGTTTCGAAACTTATGCGGAGCAATGTAAACACAGACCAGACATCTACATGTATTTGCAATTCACACCCACTCTTCCATCAGCGCACCCGAAATATTTTGCCCCCACGACCTGACCTCATCAAACTCCCATCTGAAACCTCCGCCCGCCCACACATCCCACCCATGTGCCCTGAGGAGAGCGGCGGAGCATCCAGTTCTGAGGGAGGTGGGGGAGTGGGGTGGTTTATAGAGGACGGTGATGGGTAGTAGGCTGATCTATCTTGGAGTACCCACACTCCTGCCCCTCCTCCCTTTCCCCTTCTGGTCACCCTTTGCTTTCACCAACGTGTCCGTTTGGTCGTATGCCTTATTAGCAGCAGCAGTAACAAACCTACTATATGTGTCTTGTAGTATACATTCACGTGTCTGTCTGTCTGTCTGTCTGTCTGTCTGTCTGTCTGTCTGTCTCTCTGTCTGTCTCTCTGTCAGCGTGTGTCTGTGTGTGTAGACGGGGGTGGGGTTGGGGGTGGGTGGGTGGGTGTGGTTGGGTGGGTGAGGGCTGTTGTTTGTCTGCCTTCGTGCTGGTGTTTCTGCCTATATGTCTTCGCATGTGTGCACGTACTTACGTACTTGTACGTGTGGCTGCACATAAATATCCGTGGCACTGTAAACTTCTCGCTGTGCTTAAGGACCGTGCAAGAAAATATATCAGGACTGAAACCTTGAAGTTGAATAAGTTTACAGAACCACACCGGTGTACGAGTAAACACGGCGTCGACCTGGCTTACCGCCTTTGCCTGTCGTGAAGAGTTTTCCATGTAGACGTATAGAGCAAGACATTCAGTGTATATTCCCAGTGCCACGGGCCGTGTCTCCAAACCATGTGAGGCACTGCAGTCTTCTCACTCCTAGCCACTGATATAGTTCGCAAGAAACGTGCCTAATCTGACCCATACACGTTGATTCAGAGAGAGAGAGAGAGAGAGAGCATATCGATCTTCTCATTCCTACGATCATAGCGTTTTTGCTCGCAGTCATTTTCTTACCACTCCACCTCACCTCTACACCCCCCCCCCCCCCCCCACCCCCCTTCCTCTTCTTATCCGTCTCCCCATCCTCTGGCCCAAGACCCAGCCAAAGGACGTTTGACTCAGCAAGGGGGCAAGGCGATAGGATGAAGTGATGTTGAGCTTATGATAGCGGTAGCAGCAACGAAAACGAAGGCTCTGTCTGCCCACACTACAGGGTCGGCGAGAGAGGAACAGTAGAAGCTATTGGCACAGGGCTTCGTCTGGCTTCTGCTATCCGCGAGACCATCTCTGTAGTGCGTGCCAAGCGAGAGGAAATCCGAGGACGCCAGTTTTCCCATGATGAAGACGTCTTGTGTTGTTTGTAGAACCGCAAGGTGCTGAGGCGCTGGTCGACATCCAATACATGACAGTCGGTCACCCATTTCGCCTTTTGGGGGTGCACTTGGGGGCAGCTTTATCGCTCTGATTTGGGGATTTGTTTTTGTTTTTAACAAAGTAGTCTCTGGTTTTTGTTAATGCTTAGGAGAAGAAGTTTTGGAGGAAGGTGCATTACTCCATTCCGTGTTGACTTCAATAAATAACCTCCGATGCATTTCTTAAAAAACATGATGGAACAATACGAGGCATGATTTTATTTGGTAATGTTTTGGCCTTATATCGGTCTATAAAAGACTAGAGTGCATGAATATTGATAGATGAGAGTTGTGCCACATTCATCTTTGTAGTCAACCATCGTGACTCTGCTGTTTTTGGTATACTTGCATCTCCATGTTAGTGTGTTCACCTGTGTCTGTTTTCTTTTCAATATGCTTTATCAGTCTGTGCTTCATGTGTTCATTCCTTTCCACTTATACAGCATACCACCATTGCAGTCTTCTTTCGCAGCCCCATTTTCATCAATCCACCCATAGACTCGACGTGGATTTGTCGCTCCTTCTGACCATGTTCCTTGCCTTGTCCATTGCAGATAGCTCGGACATCGTGGACAAGAAGCTGAAGCTGATCCTGGGTCTGATATGGACGCTCATTTTGCACTACTCCATCTCCATGCCCATGTGGGAGGGCGAGGAGCCCACGCCCTCCGACGGCACCCCCACCCCCAAGCAGCGTCTGCTGAACTGGATCCAGACCAAGGTCCCCGACCGTCCCATCAAGAACTTCACCACGGACTGGAACGACGGCAAGGCCATCGGAGCCCTCGTGGACGCCGTCGGACCTGGTCAGTGACTCTTGCACTTTCTATAGGAGGCTCTCTGTAACTACCGGACTACTGGCGAGCAGTGAGACGTGAGATGACAGCAGTGATATATTCAAAGATTTCTAAAATATCGCATGCATAACATACAACTGTTTGACTGAAAAGTTTGCTTTAGGCAGAAGAGTTAAAGCAGGACATAAAGGATGGATGAATGGATATATGGATTTTTAAACATTACTGTTTTCTGGAATGTAGCGTGCTGACTTGAGAACCCCTGTGATGCACTGATTTGGTTTGTGATGACTGGTGCTGTAGAGGTGTTGTCTATGCACATTCCAGGTCTGTGCCCTGACTGGGAGGACTGGGACCCCAAGAAGGGCAAGGACAACGCCAAGGAGGCCATGGACGCTGCAGAGAAGTGGCTCGATGTCCCTCAGGTAGGGCCCCTACTACTGTCCACCACCACGTCCACCACCGCCACTTCCGCCACCGCCAATTCCACCACCTCCACCACCGTCACTATCACTTCCACCACCGGCACTATCACCACTACCACTTCCACCACTGCCACCACTGCCACTGCCACTACTACCACTTCCACCACCGCCATTACCACCACCGCCATTACCACCACCGCCACTACCATCACTACCACTACCACCACTACCATTTCCACCACCACCATTTCCACCACTGCCACTACTACCACTTCCACCACCGCCACTACCACCACCACCACTACTACCACCACCACCGCTACTACCACCATCACCACTTTTGCCATTACCGCTTCCACCGCTACCACATTCACCTACACTGATTTCACCACCACCACCACTTCCAACACCACCACTTCCACCACTACTACTTCCACTACTACCTCTTGCAACACTACTACTTTCACCACCACCGCTACCACCACTACCACTTCGACCACCACCACCTCCACATTTTCTAACACTCATTCTTCCACCACTACCACTTCCACCACCCCCACCACTTCCTCTCCTTCCACCTCCATCACTATCACTTCCATCACTACCACTTCCATCTCTACTGCATCCACCACCACCATTTCCACCACTTCCTCCGCTACCATCAGTGCTACTACTTCTACAGCCTCCGCTGTCTTCCTAACTACCACAACCACCACTACAACCACCACTACAACCACCACTACAACCACCACTACAACCACCACTACAACCACCACTACAGCCACCACAACCACCACAACGCCCACCCATCCACCTATCGCCATCACAGTCACTACCTCTACCATCACCGCAACCCTCGCTGCCGCCTCCTCCAGATTGGCCGCTGATATGTTTACCACCACCCGCACCACCACGCATACACCTATTCAATACCTGAAGATTACTTAAACTGCCCGTCTGCGTTCTCCGTGTCTGTATAAATAATGCAGTGCTGCCTTTGCGACTCTTTCTCTATTCAGAAAGGAGTATTTTATGGGTGTGATCTAGGTTTAGGACACAAGTCCACCAATGAGTATGCTTTATCTGTGTCATCTCCCCACCCCCCTTCCATTTTGCCTCAGTTTATAGGTGCGGGACAAGTGGTGGCTAGATGACTCTCTGTCCGACTCTTGACAAACCTGGCATATGATATTCCCCACATCTTTCAGGCTCCTGTGATAAATGTGTTTGTTGTTTCAAGACAGTTTTAGCCTTCCTCTTTCTGCGTGAGTTGTTATTGCGTTGTTCCATAGTTTGCTCAGATCGCATTCATTCTCTATCACTGGATCTCCTTGAATCTTGTCTTTAGGTGCTTGAGTTCTCTAGAGATTTTTCTTTCCTCAAACGAGCGTAATGTTTTAGCTCTTGTCTTGAAGATTACGACACGCTTGCTGGACGTTGAAGCTCCAGCAACTTGTCACAATGGCTGGGACAGCTTCTCCAATGAACCCAAGAATAAACGTCCAGGGCATGGATACTGGTGGAATGTCCCTTGTAGGTCAGCAGGACCACCAAGGAAATACACTAATAATAGTGTCTTTGGGGCAGCAGGACATTGTAGATCTTGTTGGGGAAATGAACTGCCCAGCGTTGGCGGCACGGGAAATTGATACGTCGCTCCTCACTTACTTACACCAGTAATGAACTGGTGATAGATCTTGATGGAGAGACACGGGACCCCATTCTTCTGGGAAGCCCGTGTGTTGGGAACCTGTCACAAGGACCATTTCCTTCTGCTGCTGGACCGCCCTGGACATCGCTCAGACTGGGCTATTGTTGGCTGACCCCGAGACAGGGAAGTCAGCCACACTGATTGTCCTTCGAGCCCTATCGCTTTCACTCCACCACACCGCCATCAACACAGTGTTGCAAGGTTGGAAAGGGCAGAAAACGAATAGCCTAGGCCTAATGCAGAACCTCTGTAGCCTAAATGTTCGCACACCTGAAAGCCCCTGTGGGTTAGAGGTAAGAATAGACCCACCGCGTCTCCCAACGCAATTCCTGAAAAGGCGACCACCGCGTTTCCCTACGCGATTCATAAGAGGCGAATAACTAGGGACATCGTGACTTGAATTGCACTTTCTTGGACCTCTTCTAATGATTTTCTTACTTGGCCTTATATAGCCTACAAAGGCTGATAGGCCGTAAAACTCCATCCATCCATCCATCCATCCTGAAAAGGCGAATAGCGAGGGAAGTCGAATCATGCCTTGCTCTGTCCCCAACCAGCTCAAGTGATTGGTGTTGTTGTCAATGGCTTTTCATAGCCTACAAAGGTTGATAGGCTGTGAAACTCTTTTCGTTCTTGTCTTCGCGCTTTTGACCTGCATTCGCTTGCAACTCGTGGGTGCGGCGTTCAAAGCCTCGTGGATCACCGAGTTGCACCCTTGACTTGAGCAATGTCCTTTTCTCGCGTTGTTCCTCCTACCCAGGAATAAAATCGGTGCCTGTAATGGCCGAGTTGGAAACTTTTGCAAGTCAACTGTGGAACGTCCATAGGTCGCCAGGTTGTATGCTCCCTAGGGAGTTGAGCGGGTGCTGGAAAGATAGGAATAACAGCCCGATGACCAGGGAAAGAACCTTTGTGGTTTGAGCATCCAGCGATGAACGAAAAATCTTAACATAAAAGCGAGCACCTCTGCCATCTCTACAACGAAGTGAACGCGTTTTCTGCATATTGGCTTACTTTACTTGCCATGCAGCCAACCAAGGACCATGGTGCTTGGCAAAAAGTGTTCTTGATTTTTTTCTTTAAGACAAGTGAGGTCGGAAAGACGCAGTCATTAAATCCTTTGACTTCATTGCCATCGAAGTTATCCACATCCACATACGTCCCATCGAAAATGAGGATTTTCGACTTCCGACTCCCTACCTGAGGCGCTCTGTGTAACACATTCAGACATTCATGCTAGTTACTTAGAGCTGTCATTGTTTTCGCACAGATTTCCCTGGCGATAGGAAGTTGGCAATGCACTGAAAGCCATGAATAATGTATAGATTATTTGACTGAAGAGGTCTCTTGTTAACTGAAGGGACTTCCTGAATTTCAAAGTGCAGGTATTGTTGTTGTTGATCTCGTACCCGGATGCGTCTAACTGAGACGAAGTATTAAAAATGTTATAAAAAGGGCCATAGATATGACCTAAAGGTCAAATAATGTAATATACAAATATTCTGTGAAGACAGATAATGGCTCCTCATCTACAATTTGCTTGAGAAAGGACGCAACCCCAACCATGGGTAATGATCGTGCACATCTGCGACTGACAGGTCCAGTATGTGTTGCCTAGTTTTCTCAGGCAAACTGTCGTGTACTAGAGATTCATTACTTACACTTGTCACCCACTCGCTGCGTACGCGACGTGTAACTGCCAATTGCGTCTAACTTAATGTAGGAAATTATTCGCTCCTTCTCGGGCATTTAGATGTCCTTCGATTGGGACCAACGTCAGAGCCAAGATTTTGCTCCTCCTCTGTGCAACGAGGACGTGCCTGACAAGATTCTTTTGCACAGCTGGAGTCGGGCGCAGAACAGAGACGTGGGTTGGCACCTTGCCTCCTTCCTGCCTTGTGCTGACTTCAGCACGTTACTGAGCTAGAGACACGCCACGCTATAGCGAGACAGCATCCCAGGTAGCGAACATTTGCTACAGAGCTCTTACAGCGAGGAGCAAAGCGAATCTTTGCGTTTGTTTGTAGAGACAGGGTTACAAACAAGTTCAGGAGAGATGACTGTTGTAATTAAACGTGCATCTGATGACTTGGATGGAAAACGTGGCCGGTGGAACATTGCAATATATAATAATAATTATGTGTGTATGAAACGTAGAGTGTGTGCGGGAAGAGATGAAAGTGTGCAGGAAGACAACGTTTTCCTTGATTATGTAACACTAGCCACCACTGGCAGTTGGGAATGGGGGTGTCTAGACTGTAGGCGGGATGAGTAAGACACGTTATTGCGCAATGTCCATGCAAGCGCAAATCAGATGGGCGTCCATACAGGGGAAGATGCTCGAGTTTAGCTTGAAGCCTGTTGGTGTGCAAAGATGATTGGAAGGC
>JAWQFJ010030813.1:40000-52500 GCA_034096865.1 Theodoxus fluviatilis | reverse complement strand
GAATAAAACACATTTCATGTGTGGGTGATATTAATTACAGAATCAAGAGTTAGCATGCAGTTTCTTTTACGGAAAAGCCATTCTGCCTCTTATGTCTTTTCCCCGAGGTATGGTTATCTATGAATTCTTGCAAGTTGAATGGAAACAAAATACCAGCCTTGGGAGAGTTGCTGACTTGTGTGTCTTCACTTTCAGTGTGAGTTGGTCTTCAACAACGACCGCAATCTGACCTACTCCTGCTGCTATGTGCCCACCATGGAGGGGCAGTACAGGGTTCGTGGAGACTGTCTTCTCTTCTGCAGCCACTGCTGCAGTTATAAGAATCAAGCAGTAGAGAAAAATAGAAATACAACACAGTGTGCATTTTGCTGCCCAGCTTCCTATGCCAGAGATCATTATGAAGTCTTGTTCTTTAACAGGTATAGCGTGCACCATTTACGTTCTGAAATGTCTGTAGATAGACAAGTATTCACATGTATAAGCTGCTGTTGCAAAAAGATTGTTAATATCCAGTAGAAACCTCTGGCTAGAGTATGCAATTATTTTGAAGAACTTTTTAATAATCTGTTGATGATAATACGTAGATGGAGCTGGAGCCATCCAGTGTGATGGTATGTGGTGTCTTTTATTGACATTCATACATATAAAATAAGAGCAGTGCTATTCTAGTTGCTGAAGATTCTTTTGTCAACAGCAACAAATTTCCCCACCCCCCCACCCCAATCCCTACCCTAACCCCTGACCCACCTCCCACCCCAACCCCTACCCTAACCCCCACCCCATCCCAATCCCTACCATAACCCCCACCCCACCCCCACCCCAACCCCTACTCTAACCCCCACCTCAAACTTGACCAAAAAATCACTCTTGTAAGTCAATGGGCTGCTCAGTAACGATTTTGCCTATGCTCACTGGAAGACCCCTGTCATGGATGTGTTGCCTGACTGTGTGCAGGTGATCGTCAAGTTTTCTGCCAAGGAGATCCCCAAGAGCCCCTACACGGTGCAGGTGGAGGGTGCTGCTGGTGACGCCACCAAGGTGACAGCCGCTGGACCAGGGCTTGAGAAGACTGGTGTTATCTCCTCCAAGAAGACCTGGTTTGAAGTCTTCACGAAAGGTAGGCACTCGGTCTGCATGCATGGAGATAGCAAAAGGAGTAGACCCTTGCTGAGGCTTAGGCCGACTCTGTAGGTCCATGTAGCTGATGTGTTTTTTGTTTCATCAGCCTGGGAAAGATGGTCAGTGCTTTAGAGCAGTGAAATAATTGAATGCTGTGGATGTGGGTGCTGGCTCTCTTTGTGAGGTAGCATAGAGAGTTCTCCAGTTAGGATATGCATTGTGTTTTGTGTGATGTGAGTTTAGTAGTGAACTGGTGAACTTGAACATCATAGGCATTTTAAAAGTCATGTGAAGTTTGTTTTCTGTAGAAAAACGATGCAGCTCAGAAAAATGGTCTAACCCAGTGTGCTTTATAGTGTTTGGTCTTAAAGGAATGGATTGCTAGTACTTAGACTAGAATAGACTGTGACATTGGTGCTGCAGTCAAATGAGGCTGTTGAGATGTGGATGGATTTTCATTGTGATGTGTGGTGGTAGATTGTAATTGTGTGTAGATTTATGTGAATAAATCCTAAACTCTGAACAGATGCAGTGTTTCACACCAGATTTTTTCATTTTGTAGCAGAATGTTTAGTTTCTGTGTATTTTGAATTGAAATGCCATGCTTTCTTTGATGCAGCAGATAGCGATTGTGTTTTGACTGCCTTTCCTTTTCGAGTCGAGTGTTGCAGCAGAAACTTGCACCCTACTATAGTGACAATGTAGTTGACTACTATAGTTTCATATTCAATCTTCTCTACTTTGCATTTATGCTTTTTGAAAGCACACACTGTTGAATTAGGCCAAGAACCTTATTGGTACGTTGATACATGAAACATTTTGAGGGTTAGGCATGTAGTGTTCATACTTGAGAAATAGTATCTTGAATTCATCAGATAATTATTTTCTTTTCAGTAGATGCCTCTGAAGCGTACGTCTGTGTCACTTTGAATAGTGTGTGCTTACAAAAAGTTTGTCAACAGTAGGAGCTTGAGAAAGCCATCTTACTACCACTCCATTCCACACGTGTAGTGGGTATGTGGTTTGCTCTCTGTGCTATTAAGTTAATCCCCTTTTTGCAACAAGACCAGGATCAGCCCGTGCAGGGAGTTCAGGTGAGTTGAGGACAGGAGCTCTATGGAGATGGGTTGATGCTTTCAGGACCACCAGAAAAGAAGAAAGATAATTTGGGATCTGAGAGAACGAAGAAGTTTGAGGGACCAGGCTCATCCTTTGCTAAGAAGGCTCCCGCGTCCCCTAAATTGGGTAAAATTCTGGTCGATGGTCATGTTTCCCCATCTCTTTCCTCTGTGTTGCACTGACAAGAGTCTTGCATATTCAGCTGGGGCCAATACATGCCCCACTGTCCTGTTGTGTTTCTGCATCTGCACTCACAAAGATAAAAGACTGATCTTTTGTTTGGAATATGATATGGATTGAAAACTGACGTGTACTGAATTTATTTGGTATTTAAATTTGTTAACTTCTGAAGGGAAAAAAGAGAAAATCACACATCTCTCCTCCCACATGAAAAGCATTAATTTGCAAAATGCAGAATAGTTGGTCCTATTCAGTTACATGATAGAAACCAAAGATCAGTTTTGCACTGTGAGAGCAATCTGTTTTTGTTTTTGTTTGGAGACGTTGATGTGTTTCCATTGATTGTTTGAATATTATTTTAAAGCCTTTTTTTAAACACTGCCACTTAGCTAAAGAATAAATGGCACCTCCCGGAGTTCTGTGAGCTGTTGCAAAGTTTCCTGGCTGCATTTTTGCAAGGACTTACTTTGCATTTAGCCTGTGTGCCATTTCCTCTGTCCAAAGTGGAGATGATCAAGCTTAGAAACAGAATATAGAAGAGAAACAGAATAGCCTAGCTTGGGTGTTTTTATACATACTGGTGAAGAAGTACCTGTTAGGGATGTGTGAATTTTCATGGCTGTCCATCTCCTCTGTTGCTACAAGTCTGCAATGTTGCTTAAGACTTAAATACATCAGCAGTGTTGAAGAGCTGGTCCAAAGACCTAGCAACAAGCTTACCGAACAGCTGAACACATTAGGATATCAAAATTACAACATGTCAAATTGATTTTTTTTTCCACCTTAGATAAATCATGGGATGGTGATTACTTTAACAGAAAACATTTTCTGGTTATGAAAAAGCCTATCTTTTTGAGTTTGTGTGAGAAGAGTACAGTTCAGCCAGATAATCAGTAAGCAATTTTTGTTATCTAATTCAAATTGAATTTTCATTTTTAAGAAAGCTAATGTTCCATTGCTAATATAGTCCTCAGAGAAATAAAAATCTTCTGATATATTCACAAATACAGTAGACATTTCTGGCAGTGCTTGTAGTGACTGTTTTTCCATTGATGTTGTACCACTTCAGTGTTTTTCCCCTACAGTCAGTCACAGCATGCATCAGAGTGTGTGTGCTGTGAAGTAGCTATGCATGATGCCAGTGATATTATTTTTCATGTTTGCCTGAATATGTGTAAAACAGTGTCAACTTAACAACTTTGTGGTAGAAATAGTTATGACTAGTTTGCAGAGTGTTGTTAGATGAGTTGCCGGATTTTCAGGCAATGACGTGCATGTTGTACCTGTTGTAAATTTCAGTGGGCCTGTGTTGCATTGCATACCATAATCAAAAGTTGACAGGGCAGTCTTGATGAATAATTTTCCATTTCCGCTGTTTGAAGAATGTTAATGTAAACAGTATAGAAAGAAACAAGACTAGTTGTGAAAAACATATTGGCCTTTTGACGTTTATGCTTCGTCCTTTTTTGCAGATATCTTGCCCACTGAAATACAGATTTTGATGTAATGCATGTAATGCCAAGTGATATGTGTAATGATAAGTTCTCTGGGCCCAAGTCTTACGTTACACACGTGCTGTAGTGCACCGTAGAGGTAAACCTGCAGAGCCACAAAGAGGTACCTTGCAAACATTTTAATGTTTTTCTGTAGTTTGTTGTGGAATGAAAACTCACTCTGAAAACTATTGATATGTTGTGTGTGTGTGTGTGTGCGCGCGCGCGCGCGCGTGTGTGCATGTGTGTGTGCATGCATGTGTGTGTGTGTGCATGCATGTGTGCCTGTGTGTGCGTGCATGTGTGTGCGTGCGTGTGTGTGTGTGCGTGCATGTGTGGGTGCATGCATGCGTGTGTGTGTGCAGCAAGACATTTACAACTCTTAAGTTTGCACATCTGTAAAACTTTGCCCATGGACTTACTGAAATTAACACGCATGTCCATTTGAGTTGTAGTGAACAGTTGAATATGACTTTTTATAAATGCCTGGGCTTTTTACATATAAATATTTATTTGAAGTTTTTTCATGATGTACATACACTGCACCAGTGTAATTGTCATAGCTAACTTTTGAGCACTGCTACAATATTTCATATCATTGACAGTTAGTTTTAGAAACAGTGGCACTATTTCTATCTGTTTAATATGCTATGTAGCTAGATATGTGTAGCTTTTTAAATTGACTCTGTACTTCTTTAACATTGTGTCTTAGGAGTTAGCAGTGCATTTAGTATGTTTTCATGCTGTGATTTGTTGTAGAAGCACTTGCTGCATTGAATGGCAATCATTTGAAACTACTTAACAAGATATCCATCATTGACCGGCTCATTGTTGTTCAGTACCAGTTGTTGTTGTTGTTCTTGTTGTTGTTGCGTACCAGTGAAATCCGAGGCGGACAATGCAGGCCGTCTACGATCAAAATGCTCCAAGGGAGGCAACTCTTTCACCAAGCATGCTGATCTGCTTCCCAAGAATGATAACTCAGCCAGGGGAAGTAACTCTTGTATTTGCGGTTGGTTATAGACGCTGGGCGTGGCTCCGTGGAGGTGGCCATCCTGGACCCCCACGGCCGCAAGGACACCATCAAGCCCTCTATCAACCCTGTGCCCGGCAAGGACGGAACCTTCATGGTGGAGTATGTGCCCAGGGAACCTGGCCTGCTCTCCATCAACATCTTCTTTGCTGGCCACCAGATTCCCAACAGCCCATTCGGAGTGCAGGTGTCCTCACGTACGTAGGCCAGTCAATACCAGTTTTAATATTAGTATTATATGTAATTTTTCAGGTTTCTCAGGGGGGAGGGGGGGGGGGAATCCCGTTTTCAGTAAATTGTGAAAAGTATCCTTTGAATCTGATAGATTCATCATTCCTTGTTAAAAGTAAAACTATGGAATTTTTATCTTATTTTGGTAACCATACTTTTTTGGAATGCAGTTATTAATATAAAGAAATAGTTTTTATTACATTCTTTTCCCATGGTCTCTGTGAAATGAGCAAAGGACTCTTCACAATGATTTTGTTCAGATGAATAAATTCAAGTCTCTACTTCCATGTGTTGGTGCCCGGTATATTCTCCATGAAAAGAAAGTTTGACATTTGTTTTCTGGGATGGAAGAATTTCACATAAACGAATGCCATAACTCTCCTCAACTGCTGGTGTCCTACAGGTCATATGTCTAGTGGTAGTGATGTGAGTGTGGAGGTATCATAGTGGACCTGTCTAGTGGTAGTGATGTGAGTGTGGAGGTATCATAGTGGACATGTCTACTGGTAGTGATGTGAGTGTGGAGGTATCACAGTGGACATGTCTACTGGTAGTGATGTGAGTGTGGAGGTATCATAGTGGACATGTCTACTGGTAGTGATGTGAGTGTGGAGGTATCATAGTGGACATGTCTAGTGGTAGTGATGTGAGTGTGGAGGTATCATAGTGGACCTGTCTACTTGTAGTGATGTGAGTGTGGAGGTATCATAGTGGACCTGTCTACTTGTAGTGATGTGAGTGTGGAGGTATCATAGTGGACATGTCTAGTGGTAGTGATGTGAGTGTGGAGGTATCACAGTGGACATGTCTAGTGGTAGTGATGTGAGTGTGGAGGTATCATAGTGGACATGTCTAGTGGTAGTGATGTGAGTGTGGAGGTATCATAGTGGACATGTCTAGTGGTAGTGATGTGAGTGTGGAGGTATCATAGTGGACATGTCTAGTGGTAGTGATGTGAGTGTGGAGGTATCACAGTGGACATGTCTAGTGGTAGTGATGTGAGTGTGGAGGTATCATAGTGGACATGTCTAGTGGTAGTGATGTGAGTGTGGAGGTATCATAGTGGACCTGTCTAGTGGTAGTGATGTGAGTGTGGAGGTATCATAGTGGACATGTCTACTTGTAGTGATGTGAGTGTGGAGGTATCATAGTGGACATGTCTAGTGGTAGTGATGTGAGTGTGGAGGTATCATAGTGGACATGTCTAGTGGTAGTGATGTGAGTGTGGAGGTATCATAGTGGACATGTCTAGTGGTAGTGATGTGAGTGTGGAGGTATCATAGTGGACCTGTCTAGTGGTAGTGATGTGAGTGTGGAGGTATCATAGTGGACATGTCTAGTGGTAGTGATGTGAGTGTGGAGGTATCATAGTGGACATGTCTACTGGTAGTGATGTGAGTGTGGAGGTATCATAGTGGACCTGTCTAGTGGTAGTGATGTGAGTGTGGAGGTATCATAGTGGACATGTCTACTTGTAGTGATGTGAGTGTGGAGGTATCATAGTGGACATGTCTAGTGGTAGTGATGTGAGTGTGGAGGTATCATAGTGGACATGTCTAGTGGTAGTGATGTGAGTGTGGAGGTATCATAGTGGACATGTCTAGTGGTAGTGATGTGAGTGTGGAGGTATCATAGTGGACATGTCTAGTGGTAGTGATGTGAGTGTGGAGGTATCATAGTGGACATGTCTAGTGGTAGTGATGTGAGTGTGGAGGTATCATAGTGGACATGTCTAGTGGTAGTGATGTGAGTGTGGAGGTATCATAGTGGACATGTCTAGTGGTAGTGATGTGAGTGTGGAGGTATCATAGTGGACATGTCTAGTGGTAGTGATGTGAGTGTGGAGGTATCATAGTGGACATGTCTAGTGGTAGTGATGTGAGTGTGGAGGTATCATAGTGGACATGTCTAGTGGTAGTGATGTGAGTGTGGAGGTATCATAGTGGACATGTCTACTTGTAGTGATGTGAGTGTGGAGGTATCATAGTGGACATGTCTAGTGGTAGTGATGTGAGTGTGGAGGTATCATAGTGGACATGTCTAGTGGTAGTGATGTGAGTGTGGAGGTATCATAGTGGACATGTCTAGTGGTAGTGATGTGAGTGTGGAGGTATCATAGTGGACATGTCTAGTGGTAGTGATGTGAGTGTGGAGGTATCATAGTGGACATGTCTAGTGGTAGTGATGTGAGTGTGGAGGTATCATAGTGGACATGTCTAGTGGTAGTGATGTGAGTGTGGAGGTATCACAGTGGACATGTCTAGTGGTAGTGATGTGAGTGTGGAGGTATCATAGTGGACATGTCTAGTGGTAGTGATGTGAGTGTGGAGGTATCATAGTGGACATGTCTAGTGGTAGTGATGTGAGTGTGGAGGTATCATAGTGGACATGTCTAGTGGTAGTGATGTGAGTGTGGAGGTATCATAGTGGACATGTCTACTTGTAGTGATGTGAGTGTGGAGGTATCATAGTGGACATGTCTAGTGGTAGTGATGTGAGTGTGGAGGTATCATAGTGGACATGTCTAGTGGTAGTGATGTGAGTGTGGAGGTATCATAGTGGACATGTCTAGTGGTAGTGATGTGAGTGTGGAGGTATCATAGTGGACATGTCTAGTGGTAGTGATGTGAGTGTGGAGGTATCATAGTGGACATGTCTAGTGGTAGTGATGTGAGTGTGGAGGTATCATAGTGGACATGTCTAGTGGTAGTGATGTGAGTGTGGAGGTATCATAGTGGACATGTCTAGTGGTAGTGATGTGAGTGTGGAGGTATCATAGTGGACATGTCTAGTGGTAGTGATGTGAGTGTGGAGGTATCATAGTGGACATGTCTAGTGGTAGTGATGTGAGTGTGGAGGTATCATAGTGGACATGTCTAGTGGTAGTGATGTGAGTGTGGAGGTATCATAGTGGACATGTCTAGTGGTAGTGATGTGAGTGTGGAGGTATCATAGTGGACATGTCTAGTGGTAGTGATGTGAGTGTGGAGGTATCATAGTGGACATGTCTAGTGGTAGTGATGTGAGTGTGGAGGTATCATAGTGGACATGTCTAGTGGTAGTGATGTGAGTGTGGAGGTATCATAGTGGACATGTCTAGTGGTAGTGATGTGAGTGTGGAGGTATCATAGTGGACATGTCTAGTGGTAGTGATGTGAGTGTGGAGGTATCATAGTGGACATGTCTAGTGGTAGTGATGTGAGTGTGGAGGTATCATAGTGGACATGTCTAGTGGTAGTGATGTGAGTGTGGAGGTATCATAGTGGACATGTCTAGTGGTAGTGATGTGAGTGTGGAGGTATCATAGTGGACATGTCTAGTGGTAGTGATGTGAGTGTGGAGGTATCATAGTGGACATGTCTAGTGGTAGTGATGTGAGTGTGGAGGTATCATAGTGGACCTGTCTAGTGGTAGTGATGTGAGTGTGGAGGTATCATAGTGGACATGTCTAGTGGTAGTGATGTGAGTGTGGAGGTATCATAGTGGACATGTCTAGTGGTAGTGATGTGAGTGTGGAGGTATCATAGTGGACATGTCTAGTGGTAGTGATGTGAGTGTGGAGGTATCATAGTGGACATGTCTAGTGGTAGTGATGTGAGTGTGGAGGTATCATAGTGGACATGTCTAGTGGTAGTGATGTGAGTGTGGAGGTATCATAGTGGACATGTCTAGTGGTAGTGATGTGAGTGTGGAGGTATCATAGTGGACATGTCTAGTGGTAGTGATGTGAGTGTGGAGGTATCATAGTGGACATGTCTAGTGGTAGTGATGTGAGTGTGGAGGTATCATAGTGGACATGTCTAGTGGTAGTGATGTGAGTGTGGAGGTATCATAGTGGACATGTCTAGTGGTAGTGATGTGAGTGTGGAGGTATCATAGTGGACATGTCTAGTGGTAGTGATGTGAGTGTGGAGGTATCATAGTGGACATGTCTAGTGGTAGTGATGTGAGTGTGGAGGTATCATAGTGGACATGTCTAGTGGTAGTGATGTGAGTGTGGAGGTATCATAGTGGACATGTCTAGTGGTAGTGATGTGAGTGTGGAGGTATCATAGTGGACATGTCTACTGGTAGTGATGTGAGTGTGGAGGTATCATAGTGGACCTGTCTAGTGGTAGTGATGTGAGTGTGGAGGTATCATAGTGGACATGTCTAGTGGTAGTGATGTGAGTGTGGAGGTATCATAGTGGACATGTCTAGTGGTAGTGATGTGAGTGTGGAGGTATCATAGTGGACATGTCTAGTGGTAGTGATGTGAGTGTGGAGGTATCATAGTGGACATGTCTACTTGTAGTGATGTGAGTGTGGAGGTATCATAGTGGACATGTCTAGTGGTAGTGATGTGAGTGTGGAGGTATCATAGTGGACATGTCTAGTGGTAGTGATGTGAGTGTGGAGGTATCATAGTGGACATGTCTAGTGGTAGTGATGTGAGTGTGGAGGTATCATAGTGGACATGTCTAGTGGTAGTGATGTGAGTGTGGAGGTATCATAGTGGACATGTCTAGTGGTAGTGATGTGAGTGTGGAGGTATCATAGTGGACATGTCTAGTGGTAGTGATGTGAGTGTGGAGGTATCATAGTGGACATGTCTAGTGGTAGTGATGTGAGTGTGGAGGTATCATAGTGGACCTGTCTAGTGGTAGTGATGTGAGTGTGGAGGTATCATAGTGGACATGTCTAGTGGTAGTGATGTGAGTGTGGAGGTATCATAGTGGACATGTCTAGTGGTAGTGATGTGAGTGTGGAGGTATCATAGTGGACATGTCTAGTGGTAGTGATGTGAGTGTGGAGGTATCATAGTGGACATGTCATTGTATTGAGTGAGTGTGGCGGGATCCAGTGGGACATGGTCTTTATCGCCTGTATAAGGAAGTGCTCTTGGACGAAGGCTCACAATTAGTGGACAATTTCTATTTCGATGCGTATGTTGATGTGACTTGGTTGAGATATCATATTATAAAACTATACGCAGTGGCTCCGCTCTGTTTAGCGTTGAGGTAGTGATTGTGGGAGTTGTGGGAGTCCCCAGTAGCTATCGCGTAATCTGTTATTAACGTTCGTGCCCTTATGTAGAGATGGTGTTTTGAGATGAGTTTAATCTCTAAATGTATTGGCAATCACTGTTCTAGTTACGTAAGTGATTTATGGGTTTATAAATGTTGATTTTTTCGGATATTCTAAGAATTGAGGCATGTTAAGTTTACATATTGTGAGTTGTCGGTGTGGATTAGTTCTTCACAGTTTGGGACTGCTGTAGTGGTATGTGAGTTGGATTGTGGGGTCCTGAGTGTAGTCTTATGTTGGGCGGATTGTCGACTTTGCATTTTGTGTGCGCATTTCTGTTGTGTATTCCGTTACCTGATCTCATTCGCGTGGTATCTGTATTCTCTTGTCCTCTTGGTTTAGGACCCGTTCTCCATCTTATGTAGTGATCTGTTTCTGTGTTTGCGTCTGATGCTTTGTGCTCTCTTGATAGCGACTGGTTACTCCTCGTTTTGCAGCACTTTACTCCTGTGATCGGTGACTGAGTTATCTGTGGAGTTCATTGTACTCACTCCCACAAGTTGCACCTGTTATATTACTGTCATCTTTAAGACTGTGCGTGTGGAGGTTCATCCTTCTGTTACTTGTCTATCTTCTAGTAGTGATGGTGTCGTTGTGCGTAGGCACTATCGTGGCCCAATGTCTCTGTCGATCTTCGTGTCTTTGAGTTGTTGTTGAAGGGAACTGATTTATCGGTGCCGATTGTTTAGATTTTTAGTGTCTGGAAGTTTGTAGTGAGGCTGTGTATTAGCTTTTGTCTAAGTCATGTTTTCATTGTCTTTAATGCTGTTTGGTTGGACTGTCTGGTTCTGCCCAGTGGCATTATGGATCTCGTGTATGTTTGGCGATGAGGTTTACCATATGTGTTTACTTCCTCTTTTGGGATTTCTATTGTTCTTGTGCGTGCGATAGTGCAGAAGTATAGTGTCTACTCGTGTACATTTTTCCTAGTATTAGTTAGTATCACGTGCATCGTTGTGTCTGTGGCGTCTCCTTCTGTGTAGCCCATAGAGTCTATCGTGGCTACCTTTGCTATGGCTGTCGAGTGCACGGTAGGGGGGTTGCTTTCCTAAGCAGTGCTCTTTCTTAGTTGTGTGATCGGTGCTTGTGCGTGTGCGTCCGCTCACCTACTCGCGAGCCTACCGTCACTCGTAGAGGTCGTGTGAGAGTGGTGTTGCCTATTGTTATCCTCTGTGGCGAATGGCCCCTGTTTCTGTGTTGCGGTGATGCTAGTTGATCGTGTCGGCAATCTGGTCTCTATTCGTTCGCGGGCCAGTTGTCGTGCGATGTTATACTTGCCTTGGTGTATGCGTGTCTGAGGTGCTCAATAGCTGCACCCTGGTTTCTTCCTTGGTTATGTGTCCTGTTGTAGTTTAGACTTCTCTTTGTCGTGAGCGGCCCATTCTCCAGACGTTATAGTGGCTCATGAGTCGCGCCATCCTTTTTCTCTTTGTTGATGCTTTGCTCGAGGTGATGTAGCTCTGGTCTTGTTTTTCGATAGACTGTGCGTAAAGAGATGACAGCTCCTGGTAGTGCTGTGCTTGTGGCTAGGTCGCCTATTCTTGTGGACCTTAGTTCCCTTTGTGTGCATGTGCTTGTTTGCATAGGTGTAGGCAAGGTATCTCCAAGAGAGGGCAATGTCTTTAGTTGCCTATCATCGTGTGTGGCTGTGCGTGTGGAGGTTTCATGCCTCGTAGGACGCTGTTCAGTATGTGTTGTTAATATATGCTTGTCTAGAGATGAAGGGATGTAGATTCGGTTGCTTTTTCGATTCGGTGGTCCCTGTTCTCTGTGCCTGTGTCTGTCGCGGAGTTGTTTTTGCGTTTTTCTCGAACGCTTGCTATATCTAGTACATCTAGGTTAGTCGATGCGAGGAGCGTGGCAACTAGGTATCCATGTGGACATGATATAATTGTCTGATGCATTTGTTGCTTGTTAGCTAGGATAGGTTTACCATCAGTTTTGAACCGTCAATTTGTGAGTAGTGATTTGCTGCATGTTCGGTTCTTAGTGGGAAAATTTGATTTGCGGTCTATCATTACGGGTACTTGTAGTACGTGTGTGGTATCTTAATTCGTGCAAGAGTGGAGTGTAAGTGGTCGTCTAGTGGTAGTGATGTGAGTGTGGAGGTATCATAGTGGACATGTCTACTTGTAGTGATGTGAGTGTGGAGGTATCATAGTGGACATGTCTAGTGATAGTGATGTGAGTGTGGAGGATGGGGGTTTCATAGTGGACCTGTCTAGTGATAGTGATGTGAGTGTGGAGGTATCATAGTG
>JAWQFJ010030813.1:0-35000 GCA_034096865.1 Theodoxus fluviatilis | reverse complement strand
TCCTGCCTACCTTATCTATATGATCTGATCAATATAAATAGTCACAGATGGCCACAGTAACTGATCTCTTCTCGTTTTTGACTTGATAACCATCATCTGCTTCAAATCTCTTGATCACATCTACCTATATCTCCCTGTTTGACAGGTGATTGCCAAGGGCCCGGGTCTGGAGAAGACGGGCGTGATGGCCAACAAGTGGGCAGAGTTCACTGTGGACGCCAAGGCTGCTGGAGAGAAGGTACCGCTGTCCATCAGCTGTCTGGATGTGGACCTGAAGCCCATCGAGGTGCAGGTGACGGACAAGAAGGACGGGACCTTTGCCTGCCGTTACATGCCCAAGCGCAACGTCAAGCACACCATCACCATCACCTACGGTGGTGTCTGCATTCCCAATAGCCCCTTCAGGGTAAGTCTGGCATTCCCTGTATTAATGTACGTGAATGTGAATCATGATCAGCATCTAGTTTGCCTTGGACATGCTTGTCAAGGCCGAAAGCCCAGTCATAGTCTTTAGATGATGTAGATTTAAATGTAGTAGTACAACAGTGATAGTGGCTGGGCTACTGGAGCAGGCCCCATGAGTCCAGCAGCCAGGGGTTTCAGCTGATAAGGGGGGGCATTGAATGGCTTTACTTGTATGTTACTCTTGATAACCCTCTGTGTATGGATGTAGATATTCTGTCATCAAACTTAAAACTGATAAAATAAGGTACTCCAACAATTTTGCCATGAGACATTAACAATAGCAATACTCCCAACAGTATGTGTGAAGTATCATAATTCATTACACACACATTTTTTTCATACTTTGCCATTTGATTAATTCAGAATTTATACATTCTTCACTCTACGTGTGTGGAAATTTTCCCCTTTGGCTTGATAAATGAGCCTAAGGTACTTATACCGACTTTGAGGTATGGAGTTGCTGTTTACAAGGTGATTTTTAAATTTTATTTCTTGTCAGGACGTAAATACAGAAAAATATAAAAAGTATCATTCACATGCTCAAATCGTTGTCATTGTTGTCGCCATTGTCATTATCATTAACAAAAGTTCCTAGCATTAAAATCACCATCCAAATCATCCACAGAATCATTGTAATCATTATTTTCATAATCTGTCTTTTTAGCATAAAGATAATGAATCGTTATCATTGGCATCATCATCATCATCATCATCATCATCATCATCATCATCAAAATCATCATCATAATCATCATCATCATCATCATCATCATCATCATCATCATCATCATCATCATCATCATCATCATCACCATTATGAAAATCTTTAACATCATTGAACTATTGTCATGAGAAGCATCAAGATTATCATCAAGATACATACATACTTAGCAAATCATTAACAAATCATCAAGAACATCATGGTAATCTCGTTGACAAGGTGATTTTGGCTGCAGGTGTATGTGGCTGAGCCCTCCAACCCTGCCAATGTCAAGGTGTATGGACCTGGTGTGGAGAAGGGAGTCAAGACTTTTGCCAAGACTTTCTTCACCGTGGACTGCAAGACAGCTGGCCCTGGTGAGTGATGGGGAAGTGGAACATCTCTGTCTGTGGAGCAACCTCTAATTTGTCTGTGGAGCCACCTCCAATCTGTCTGTGGAGCCACCTCCAATATGTCTGTGGAGCAACTTCCAATCTGTCTGTGGAGCCACCTCCAATATGTCTGTGGAGCCACCTCCAATATGTCTGTGGAGCAACTTCCAATCTGTCTGTGGAGCCACCTCCAATCTGTCTGTGGAGCAACTTCAATCTGTCTGTGGAGCAACCTCCAATATGTCTGTGGAGCCACCTCCAATATGTCTGTGGAGCCACCTCCAATATGTCTGTGGAGCAACTTCCAATCTGTCTGTGGAGCCACCTCCAATCTGTATGTGGAGCAACTTCAATATGTCTGTGGAGCAACCTCCAATATGTCTGTGGAGCAACCTCCAATATGTCTGTGGAGCCACCTCCAATCTGTCTGTGGAGCACCTCCAATATGTCTGTGGAGCCACCTCCAATATGTCTGTGGAGCAACCTCCAATATGTCTGTGGAGCAACTTCCAATATGTCTGTGGAGCCACCTCCAATATGTCTGTGGAGCCACCTCCAATCTGTCTGTGGAGCCACCTCCAATCTGTCTGTGGAGCAACCTCCAATATGTCTGTGGAGCCACCTCCAATATGTCTGTGGAGCCACCTCCAATATGTCTGTGGAGCCACCTCCAATCTGTCTGTGGAGCCACCTCCAATATGTCTGTGGAGCAACTTCCAATCTGTCTGTGGAGCCACCTCCAATATGTCTGTGGAGCCACCTCCAATCTGTCTGTGGAGCCACCTCCAATATGTCTGTGGAGCAACTTCCGATCTGTCTGTGGAGCCACCTCCAATATGTCTGTGGAGCAACTTCCAATCTGTCTGTGGAGCCACCTCCAATATGTCTGTGGAGCCACCTCCAATCTGTCTGTGGAGCCACCTCCAATATGTCTGTGGAGCCACCTCCAATATGTCTGTGGAGCCACCTCCAATATGTCTGTGGAGCCACCTCCAATCTGTGGAGCCACCTCCAATATGTCTGTGGAGCCACCTCCAATCTGTGGAGCCACCTCCAATATGTCTGTGGAGCCACCTCCAATATGTCTGTGGAGCAACCTCCAATCTGTGGAGCCACCTCCAATATGTCTGTGGAGCAACCTCCAATCTGTGGAGCAACCTCCAATCTGTGAAGCCACCTCCAATATGTCTGTGGAGCAACCTCCAATCTGTGGAGCCACCTCCAATATGTCTGTGGAGCAACCTCCAATCTGTGGAGCCACCTCCAATATGTCTGTGGAGCCACCTCCAATATGTCTGTGGAGCCACCTCCAATAAGTCTGTGGAGCAACCTCCAATATGTCTGTGGAGCCACCTCCAATCTGTGGAGCCACCTCCAATCTGTCTGTGGAGCCACCTCCAATATGTCTGTGGAGCAACCTCCAATCTGTGGAGCAACCTCCAATCTGTGAAGCCACCTCCAATATGTCTGTGGAGCAACCTCCAATCTGTGGAGCCACCTCCAATATGTCTGTGGAGCCACCTCCAATATGTCTGTGGAGCCACCTCCAATAAGTCTGTGGAGCAACCTCCAATATGTCTGTGGAGCCACCTCCAATATGTCTGTGGAGCAACTTCCGATCTGTCTGTGGAGCCACCTCCAATATGTCTGTGGAGCAACTTCTAATCTTTCTGTGGAGCACCTCCAATATGTCTGTGGAGCAACTTCTAATCTTTCTGTGGAGCCACCTCCAACATGTCTGTGGAGCCACCTCCAATATGTCAGTGGAGCAACTTCCAATCTCTCTGTGGAGCACCTCCAATATGTCTGTGGAACAACTTCCGATCTGTCTGTGGAGCAACCTCCAATATGTCTGTGGAGCCACCTCCAATCTGTCTGTGGAGCACCTCCAATATGTCTGTGGAGCCACCTCCAATCTGTCTGTGGAGCCACCTCCAATCTGTCTGTGGAGCAATCTCCAATCTGTCTGTGGAGCCACCTCCAATCTGTCTGTGGAGCCACCTCCAATCTGTCTGTGGAGCCACCTCCAATCTGTGGAGCCACCTCCAATATGTCTGTGGAGCCACCTCCAATCTGTCTGTGGAGCCACCTCCAATATGTCTGTGGAGCAACTTCCGATCTGTCTGTGGAGCCACCTCCAATATGTCTGTGGAGCAACTTCCAATCTGTCTGTGGAGCCACCTCCAATATGTCTGTGGAGCCACCTCCAATATGTCTGTGGAGCCACCTCCAATATGTCTGTGGAGCCACCTCCAATATGTCTGTGGAGCCACCTCCAATCTGTCTTGGAGCAACTTCCAATCTGTCTGTGGAGCAACCTCCAATATGTCTGTGGAGCCACCTCCAATATGTCTGTGGAGCCACCTCCAATCTGTCTGTGGAGCCACCTCCAATCTGTCTGTGGAGCAACTTCAATCTGTCTGTGGAGCAACCTCCAATCTGTGGAGCCACCTCCAATATGTCTGTGGAGCAACTTCCAATCTGTCTGTGGAGCAACTTCCAATTTGTCTGTGGAGCAACCTCCAATATGTCTGTGGAGCCACCTCCAATATGTCTGTGGAGCAACTTCCAATCTGTCTGTGGAGCCACCTCCAATATGTCTGTGGAGCCACCTCCAATATGTCTGTGGAGCAACTTCAATCTGTCTGTGGAGCAACCTCCAATATGTCTGTGGAGCCACCTCCAATCTGTCTGTGGAGCAACCTCTAATTTGTCTGTGGAGCCACCTCCAATATGTCTGTGGAGCCACCTCCAATATGTCTGTGGAGCCACCTCCAATCTGTCTGTGGAGCAACTTCCAATATGTCTGTGGAGCCACCTCCAATCTGTCTGTGGAGCCACCTCCAAGATATGTGCAGTTAATGTGTCGCACAAGCTCTCATTAGGTAGCTGCATCTTGTTTCACTGGGGGTCCATGATTGGTGGACTGTTAGGGCTGGATGAAATAGACGGGATGTAGGAACTATGTGGTAAAAAGAACTGTACAAGACTTGGAGAGTTTAGAAATGAATGGAATGAGTGACTGAACAATTGAATGGATGAAATTAATGGCTTATCAGCCTTTGTAGGCTATATAAGGCATGAACATGTATTGATTTCTTTTTACAAATTGTGCAAGGAGACACAGCGGGTCTATTTCTACCTCCAGTGCACAGGGGTTGGATATGCATAGAATGGTAAGTGAGAATAATAGCCTAGGACTTCAATGAAAGAGAGCTTCAAATGTGATATTGTGGATCTCAGTTGGGGAAAAAACTTTGGTTGACAAAGAGGAATGGAGTGACCTCATGATTCTTGCAGTCTACTTTATGCAAACATGATAAAGATGACCTCATGTTTCCCCCCACATAATGCTTTAACTGCTTCTGAATTTTAGGGTGCACTTAAAGCAGGTAAAGAAAGAGTCCTTGACATTTCAGGCGATGTTGCCATTGCTCTGACCGACGAGCGTGGCATGGATGTGCCCTGCAACACCGTGGACAACAAGGACGGCACTTTCCGTGTGGAGTATGAGCCCAAGAGTGTAGGCATGTACACCATCATGGTCTACTTTGCTGACCAGCAGATCCCCAAGAGCCCCGTCAAGGTCAAGGTCGAGTCCAGCATTGACCTTAGCAAGGTCAAGGTCATTGGACTGGAACCAAGTAAGTATAATGAAAGCCTTTTTTGTGTGTTGACATTCATAGATTTATTCTCTTTATGCCCTGCTTAAATTTGTATGTGCATATCTTCCAGTTTAAATAATATAATATGCTTCCAGATATCTATATGAACCTTTCTATACAACTGGCTTTTGTTCACCACGGCATTTCTTATACACTATTACAAAAGCACTGTTGACAATTTGTGCATTTCTAACTCCACAGATAATTTTACCACTGTTACTTTACCAGGACACATTACTACGCTAATGCTTACTATTTGCTGCAGATTTTCTGTTTTGTATTGTTTTATGATCTTCATCATAAGTAGCATTCGGTAGTAGTTCATGTCATTTGTGTGTTGAGGTGGGAATATTGTTCATGCAGATCTGGTCCCATAGAGTTAGAATTTTTCTTGGCTCATGTAGATGCAGTCTTCATTATTTGGGTCTGTGATGATGAGCTGAGAAAACTTTGCACTGGATAAGCATACAAGTGTGGGACTGGCACTGAGGGTTTTGATGTGTGTAAGTGTGTGTGTTGGCTGTTTCCCCTTGCCCTGTAAATGATGGATGCCCTTGGGAGAAAGTGGTGAATTTCATTCCCCCTCTTCAGTTTTTATGGTGATTTTTGCCTATTCCAAAGGCTCAGGATTCAATAAAGTTTGTCACTGCTTGACATACAGAAAAGTTAAATCATGTTGTATTTATGTTTCAATAAAACTTCTGGGTGCTGTAATTTTGCAGGAACAACTGCCAGATCTCAGAAATGCTTAAATAGTAATCATTTTGTAACCATGTTTTGGGGTTAAAAGGTAGACTGCTATTCTTTGTGCAGGCAGTTTCACATCTATTGGCAAAATAAATCAACTACCTGCCTGGTTATAAAGTCATCAGACTACACAATATCAGCCCATAATTGGTACAAGTGAACAGGCTAAACTTTATTGAATCCTCCTCCATTTCTTTTTAAGTCTGATTATGAAAATGAGTGTCCCTCATGGGTTTGTTTTCTCTGAATCCATGATTTGTAGCTGTCCTTGCTGCCCATGAGACCAGGGTCTAGCCTGAACCTGCCCTTTTCTTCCCTAAAAGCCGTCAAAGTCAATGAGCCCAGGCAGCTCCAAGTCAAGACTGGCAATCTTCCCAAGGCAGAGGCCAAGGTCTATATCACCACGCCTCAGAACCAGAAGGCTGAGCTGCCTCTTAAGGCCGTTGCTGATGGTTACATCACCGACTTTGCTTTCCTGGAGCCAGGCCCTCACACCATCAACGTTACCTATGGTGGCCAGGAGGTGCCACAGACACCATTCAAGGTCAATGTTGTCCCTGCCGAGGGAGCCAACAAGGTCAAGGCCTATGGGCCTGGTCTGAAGAGTGGCCGTGCCAATGAGCCTGCCTGCTTCACTATTGATGCTCGAGAGGCCAAGGAGCCCGGAGGCTTGGGCATCAGCGTTGAGGGCCCATGTGAGTCCAAGATTGAATGCCAGGACAACAAGAATGGCACTTGTGATGTGGCCTATCTGCCCACGATGCCTGGAGACTACAAGGTCAACGTTACTTATGGAGACAAGCATATCCCTGGATCGCCCTTCAAGGCCAAGATTGAGCCTGGTGCCATTGTGGAGGAAAGTCTTCAGGCTGCCCAGGCACCCACTGCTGCCAGTGCCCCTGGCAAGGGTCCTGCTGGAGATCTGAGCGGAGTGACGGCCTATGGCCCCGGCCTTTCACCCGATGGTAGGGCTCCAATGCCGGCATGTTCCGTCCTTGCTTGTTGCTGGACGGTTGATGCATGACTTCTGCCTGGTGACACTGCTGAGGAATCCAGGCACGCTGGGCATGAGTGTGGTTTTTATTCCCAACCCTCCCTCCATGAACAAAATGGTCTTGGCTGTGTGCAAGTGACCTCTCTTGAGCTATGAAGTGGTTTACTTCAAGGGGAGTTACTTCACACAGGTTTTTCTTCACCTGCCCGCCTGCCTACTCGACAACTACTTTGCCTTGATCATTGCCTTGAATTGAGGAATGCCACTAAATGTCCCACCAACTCACATGTCTTCTTTTTCAGTTTTGATTGGGGTCAGTTCATTGGGAATGTGCGTTGCCTGCACAGTTTTTAGTGCCTGACACATTGGGTATTTCAAAAGCTGTGATCTCAGAATTTGAGTTGAGAAAATGTTGGGTTATTTCATTTGCTGGTGTTATGTTGCTTTTAAAGTTTTTGTCTTCTGAAATATGGAATTAGATTATTCACTAAGAAATGAGTAGAAATAATTACTACTCATCAGAATTCGTTATATTTCTAGACTCTTTTCTTTCAAGTTTGCTTTTATTTTGGTTTTGTGCTGTTTTCTTTTTGTTACAAACTCACACCTTTGCCTCCTTTATTTTTGCCTTCAGTTATTTCTTTTGTTTGTACAAGCTAACATATTTGAATTAACATAAGTTTTAATTTTAGCCTGTTTTGTGGAGATTGTTTTGTCACTAACAATGTTGAGTCACTTACACAGAAATACTTGCTGTGATGTTCTCAGACATTGAATTCTGAGTTTAGACTAGCTATGATAAAGTCACAAAATCTAATGAAGTTGGTCATTGTGTGCATCACACACTAACACAGATGTCAGAGTTAATGCTGATAATGGTAAGAATGCTGCAGTCAGCATAAATATTCATATTGAGTCATGTGTATACATTAGGGGGGGAAATCTGCTCTGGGTTTTGACACAATAAACATATTCTTATCAAGACTGATTGAATATGCCAGAGTAAACTGTATTGATTATTTTCTTCTCATACTTCTTTGAAAAATTTCCTTTTGAAATTTTAACTGCAAATTTTAGTTGTTTCTGTTGATGAGACACATGTACATGTGGTTTTTATAGATATATGTTCTCTCTAAATTCTAGGGTCATTTTATGTTTTTTAAGACCTACATTTCTTTCCTGTTTTAATTTCTCCCTTGCTCGTCATGTATCTTACTCTTGCAAAATATTTCTTGACATGCTGTCAACTCTCTGTATCTCTCTCCAAAAATCGTTCCCCATTTTTCATACTCCACCTGTGCATGGTGATGGTGGCCTGTCATCCCCATACTGCTCAGTCTGGCATTTCTGTCTTGGTTGCTTTTTGTTTCTGTCCCCACATCAGAGCTCAGTCACTGACTTCCACTCTGCCTTGTCACTAGGAGTCTTCTTGGAATCACCCACCGAGTTCACTGTGGACGCCAAGTCTGTGGCCCCTCAGAGCCAGGGCAAGGTGCGCGCCATCTTGACCACAGCCTCTGGCAAGAAGTACGACAGCAATGTCACACCCAAGGGGGATGGCACCTATGATGTGCAGTACACGCCCATGGAACAAGGTAAGTCAAGGGAGGCAACTAAAGTTATCTCCCCTGTTTACTTTCGCCTCCAAATGTCATGTGATCTTTTTTTTAAGAAAGGAGGCGTGCTGAAAAGCTCATATGTTTTTGATTTGAGAATGGTACAGATTTGATGAAATATACTCATGTCAAACAGACTGATTCCTGATTTTTTTTTTTGCTGAGGTTCCCAGAAAAATGAGAGGAAAAAAGGAACATTTGTCATTTATCAGTTAAAATTATTTTTATTGCTTTGGTTTTCAAACTGAGCACAGAAAACACTGGACCAAGAATAACAGGCCAGTTTGAGACTGATTCTTGAGACAGAAATAATGTTTACTTTTTGTGTTGAAATGATACACATCAGTCAGAGAAATATTTTAAGAACACATTTCTATTCCTAAAATTGGTGATTGCTCCTCTCTGCTTCAGGTCCTGTTGCCATTGATGTGACCTACGAGGGCATCCCCATCCCCCAGAGCCCCTTCACCGTGCAGGCCGTGCCTGGCTGTGATGTCAGCAGAGTCAAGGCCTACGGACCTGGTAAGATGGTGTCAATTGTAGCCCTGCACCAGTAGATGCAGCATGAAGCTGTTACATCATTACATGCAGTGTGTGCTATTTGTCCCCTCTACAGATTGACAAGGCGTAGATGTAACATACATTGCTTTTTCTATCAGAAACTTCATTTCAAGGGAAACAAAACCTTAAGTGCTTAGGAATATTGAAGCTTTGTTAGGGTTGCACATAAGTTTCTTGTTTTAACAATGTTTTCACTTTGTTTAAATGTTGTCAAGATGTGAAGAATGGCAAAGATGAATGATATGGGTGAATATTTTTATGTCTTTGTGTGTGTGTGTGTGTGTGTGTGTGTGTGTGTGTGTGTGTGTGTGTGTGTGTGTGTGTGTGTGTGTGTGTGTGTGTGTGTGATGAAATGTCTGATTTGAGAATGCTGTTTTTCTCATGCCTTGTAGTTGGTAATGTTTACCACAGGTTTAAATTATACCACACAGTCACCACAGTAACACCGCATAGATGACAGAAAACACTCTCTTTAAGTGGAGAAGAGAAGTAGCTGTCACTTCATGAGTTGAGTAGCTGTCCAGGTCGGGCTTTCTGTGAATTAGGGGTAAGACTAAACCCACTGCATCTCCCTATGTGGGTCATCACTGCATCTCCCTATGTGGGTCATCACTGCATCTCCCTATGTGCGTCATCACTGCATCTCCCTATGTGGGTCATCACTGCATCTCCCTATGTGGGTTGTCAGAGGCAATCGACTAGGGACGGAAGTCTTTACTGCTCTTACTCTAACCAGCTATAATGTTGTAATCAATAAACTGTGCATGCAGCCATCAAAGGTCTATTGGCCATAAAGCCCCTTTCATTCATTCATTTGTTCATTCATTCATTCATTCAATTCATTCATGCATCCATTCATTCATCCATTCATTCATTCATTCATTTGTGTTCATTTATTCATTCATTTATTCTCATTCATTCCATTGCTGTGCAGGTCTGAAGGGAGGCACCACCAACAAGCCTGCCCAGTTCACAGTGGACATGAAGGGAGCGGGCAAGGGAGGACTGGGGCTGGCCATCGAGGGCCCAGTGGAGGCCAAGATGAACTGTAAGGACAACCGCGACGGCACCTGTCTGGTTGAGTACATGCCCACTAAACCTGGAAACTATGACATCACCGTCAAGTTTGCCGACCAGAACATCCCTGGTAAGTAGGAGATTGGGAAGGGAGGGAGGGAGGGGGAGAGGGAGGGGAGAGAGAGAGAGAGAGAGAGAGAGAGAGGAGAGAGAGAGAGAGAGAGAGAGAGAGAGAGAGAGAGAGAGAGAGAGAGAGAGAGGAGAGAGAGAGAGAGAGAGAGAGAGAGAGAGAGAGAGAGAGAGAGAGAGAGAGAGAGAATATGCGTGAATGTGTGCATGTACTTTCTAAGGCTGATTGACAGACTGGCAGGCAGATGGAAAAATTGATAAGTGGGCAAATGGACAAGGATGTAAATACTAGCTTTTGATAATTTCAATGGATGTTACAGCTTTTGCAAATTATAAACTGGTACTGTAAGTCATTGCCTAAAACAACAAAATTACTCTAGTTGTGAATCTTGAATCATATTTACAGCATTACCCCTGGTATAAAGGCCAGACAATTTTTTTTTACAACCAATGAGGGAAAAATTCCTCTGAGCATAATTTTCTTATTTTAGAAACAATAAGTTGCCAAACTCCATGTTCCTAAAGCAAAAATGAAACTCTTAAGACAAAAATCTGAATTTTGGGATGCAAGCAAACTTGCGACCCTATGGTTGTTGTCAGTAGTCTGACCCCTCCATGTGTGTATGATGTAGGCAGCCCCTTCCATGCCCATGTGGCCAACCCCGTGGATGCCAGCAAGGTCAAGTGCTACGGACCTGGTGTGGACTCCAAGGAAGTTCCCTCTGGTCAGGCTGCCACCTTCACCATCGACACCACTGAGGCTGGCGAGGCACCGCTAGAGGTCACCTACACTGACCAGACAGGTGAGGAAACCCATATGACATTGTGAACCAGTTTTAGAGGAATCTGCAACGGTATGAGATAGGTATACTTTAATGGAAATAAGGATGGAATTTTCCTAATGTTTATATTTGAAGAAGATAAAAAGGAAGGAAAATTATCTTTACGTGATATATATTTTTTGTTGTCCCAGCAGTTAGAAAACATTTCACAAGACTCATGGAAATACTTTGATCAATATGGATGTGATTTCCTCACAGAGACACACTTTCAACCAAAGGGTTATTTGTCTTGTCTGATAAAGAGATAGAACAGAAAGTGTGTTGCTGTCAGTGGGGCAACTTATAGGAAAAGAATTGATGGAACTTGCCTACAACTTTTTGTTTATTGACTTTCGATTTACTGCAGATGAAATGCTTGAACTGTGAAGAAAAAAAGAGTGGATGCTTCACCTTATAAAAGTTATATTGCATGTAGTGATGCTGTACTGATATCAAAGTATAGAATTTGTTGAGCTCCTCCATAACAGCGACATGTTGTAATCAGGTGCCCTGATCACTCTTTGTTTGGGGAATTCAGAAGTAATATTCCTGGTGCCCCACCTTCCTGTACATGTTATGGGCACACCTGACTGTTTGGAAGAGCATAAGTTGACTGCACACTGCACTGATGGCGACCTTCCTTGCAGGACGCCCCCGCCCTGCAGAGCTTGTGCAAGTGGAGGAGGGAGTGTACCAGGCCACCTACGTGCCCAGTGAAGAGGGCAAATGCAAGGTGGACGTCAAGTTTGCCAACCAGCCGGTGCCCAAGAGGTGAGCTTCCTTTGCTTTGGTTTCGGTTTCTGCTCCTCAGTGCAGCTCTAGTTTCTTCATCATGGTGGAGTGGTCAACACACCACCATGATGATATTCTTGAGTGTTGGCTATGCAGGCATGAATGTGTCTTGAGAAGTTGAAATTACACAGAATTGTATGAAGGTGTAGCAATTAATTGGCTGCTGATCCAATGTTGCTTTCTTGTTTGCAAGGGAGGTAACACTGCTACATCCTGAGGCGGGGTTATCTTACTTGATGAACCATTTCTATCAATGATGCATTGTTTATCAGCTACACAATAATTTACCAGTTTGTGTAGGCTTGTGTTTTTGTGTTTTTTCCCCCCTTCATTCTGTTTTAGTTTTATGTTGTACAAACTTATACTCAATTAAAATTCAAACTCATTTTATTTAGCTTTGAAAAATCTATGTTGTATATTTTGCTTCATACTATTAATCTTTTTCTATCATGTATGTAAATGATTTGTATGATACTGAGCAATTTAGAATGTTACCTTTTTATAACAGTGTAGAGGATTGATGAATCGATATATCTTTATTTTATTCTCTGGAATATAATTACATAGTGCGCTTTTGACGCTGAAAAGGGCTTAGCATGCTTCTCTTCACACCTTGGGCATGATACAACTAGTTTGTGGGCATCACACTATTCGCACATCATCACGTGTTTCATACTCGGACAAAGGAAGATTCTGGTCTGTGATGAGCTTGGATTTATTTGAGATTCCCTTCCCACTTGGACAGCGTTTCCAAACACCTCAGCTCTCTCTCCTTGCAGCCCCTTCAACATGCGTGTCAAGCCAGGCGTGGACGCAAGCAAGGTCAAGGTGACTGGAGACGGCGTGGGCAACGCAGTGCCTGCCTCTCTCCCCGTCACCTTCGACATCGACACTCGCGAGGCCGGCATCGCCGACCTGGAAGTCCTCGTCCAGGTAAGCTTGATGATGATGACGCCGCCGCCGATGGTGGTGGTGATGATGATGATGATGATGATGATGATGATGATGATGATGCCGCCGCCGATGATGATGATGACTCGCCGCCGATGATGATGTCGACGCCGATGATGATGATGATGACAACGATGACGCCGATGACGATGACGACGACGACGACGACGACGATGATGATGATGATTATGATGATGATAATGATGATGATGATTATGATGATGACGCCGCCGATGATGATGGCGACGCCAGTAATAATGATGATGAAGAGGTAGGAAGAGGAGGATGTCAATGATGATGACGTTGATGATGATGACGACGACTACTGTTACAGCGGTGCTTCCATTTTTTCTCATGATGCAAGCTAGTATTTGCACACACAGCATATTTTCCTTGAAACCGCGGGAAATGCCGAGGCCAAGTCTGTCCATGTGAAGTTATTTGAATATTTTCATTTCAAACAAATTATATTTGCTAAGTGTTTGGAGGAAAAAAAAGTATAACTTTTTCAGTTTTGTATTTGTTGTCACAAGCCATTCCTCTCCAGCTGTGTCGTTAAACAGTACTGACGTGAAAAGAGAACGTAACAAAAATTTAAGCAAAAACTCTCGTGTGCAATTATCACTTTGTCCTTTTTTCTTTCCGTACCCCATGGGTTGCTGGTATGAATAGACCCACCGCGTCTCCCTACGTGATGCATTAGAGGCGATTAACCAGGGAAATCGAGACTCGAGCTTATTTTAGCCAGCTCTTGTAATTATGGTGGTCAATTGTTTCATATGGCCTACAAAGGCTGATAGGCCCCAAACCTTCCTTCCTTCCTCCTTCCTTCCTTTCTTCCTCCTTCCTTCCTTTCTTCCTTCATTCATTGTCTTTTCCAGCGTCCTGACGGATCCTACATCAGGCCAATGATTCAGGACAACGGGGACGGCACCTTCACCGTCATGTACACGCCAGAGGACCTGGGTGTCTACACCATCAAGATCAAGTTTGGAGGGGTCGAAGTGCCCCACTCCCCCTTCCAGGTCAAGGCCACGCCTGTGGGTGATGCCAGCAAGGTCAAGATCACTGGTGAGTGGCTGGGGGGTGACAGAATGTGGGAGGGAGGTGGGGTTGGGATGTAAAATCTCTTTTTTCAAATATGGGCATAGAAACCATTAAAAATTCTGAGACCTGAGAACTGTTTTCGTTTGTCGCAAGACATTGACATAAGATGGTGAAAACGGAGTAATGGCATAGAATGTTATTGAATGTTGGGCATAACATAAATTCCCTCGATGCGAAACTGCTATAAAGAAAAGTCTGCTCTTCAGTGTCATTAAGTGTTTCCCAGGAACTTTGATGTTAAGAAAAGTAATCCCTCTGTTGTTTTATTTTGAACGGGCCTGTCATCGGATCCACTGTGCTCAAAGTATCATGCTATATCGTTCATGGCAACAAACGCATAAGTTAATGATGAACCATGATCAGTTACTCTCCTGAATTTTTATTGCCTCTCATTTTACTATCATACAATATCAGACTGCCATGATTGAACAAATTTAAACTTCTGCGAGTCATCACCACCTTTGTGAAGCAGTCCTTTATTTTAAACACATCAATTTTTTCCCTCTCATTGATTTAACACCAGAGTGTCATAAGCACTCAGTTTATTGTTGTTAGGGGGAAGCTCCGCAATTACACAAGCACCTAAACCATTCTGATGTTTGTCCAGACGGTGCCGACAGGACAGTGCCAGTCAACAAGGAGACGGTCATCACTGTGGATGCCACCCAGGCAGGAACTGGCAAGGTCACCTGTCGCATCCGCAACGCCAGTGGCAGCGACATCGACATTGACATCATTGACCGTGGCGATGGCACCTTCAGCATCTGCTTCACCCCCCAGTTCCCTGGGGAGTACTCCATCCAGATCAAGTTCGGCGGCCAGTGCGTGCCCCAGGGCGAATACACCATCGTGGTAAGGAGCAGTTGTGTGTAGTGCTTCGGTCTCTGTCTTATAGTGCAAGTCCTCATCCTGTTGTTAGGTGTTGGGCAAAATGGAGTGTTGTGAGATGGATGTTGATGAGATGTCCTTTGTAGCGTTTGTGTGTTGTATGTTGTGATAGTGATGGATTTTTGTCGTTTGTGTGTGTATATGTTTGTGTGTGCATGCATATGTGCATGCATAGTTTGTGTATGTGTGTGAGAGCGTGTGCACACGTGAGAGAGAGAGAGAGAGAGAGAGAGAGAGAGAGAGAGAGAGAGAGAGAGAGAGAGAGAGAGAGAGAGAGCCGTCAAATATCATTCGGTTACTTTTGCCCATTTCGTTTTGTTTACCTTTTCACATTTCATGTACTGAATGTATTTTCGTGCATGTTTGTGCAGGCATGCCTACTTGCATGTGTGCAATGTTACATCATTATTATCAATCAATGTTCTTTGGATGATTATTCATTGTATGTTTGTCTGCTGTTGGTGTTATGTGTTGTGTAGTAATACATGTGCATTTTCGGAAATTAGTGTGAGTGATATCTTTATTTACGTGCACATCGTTTTGTCTTACATGTGATTAGGTGAATGGTCTCGTGAAGCTAATCATTTCTAAGCTGGAAAATGAACATCAGGCAGTTGTTACGTTAAAAAATTTCTGCCATAACAGAATTTGTTTTGGTTGTGTAATCTCACTTCTATGTGAAGTTTACATGCATTGCTGTAAGGCGTTTTTCTTCTTGTTTGTGAGTTCTGAATTTATGTAATTTATTTCCTCCCGCAGGAGAAGTGAATCATGAAACAAAAATTTACCTCACAGAGAAGAAGTAATTCAAAACCTATGTTCTCTGCCCCATGGTGCGGCAGTATTTCTTTCCGTCCTTTCTCTTATCTCTGGCTTGACAGCAGGAAAAAAAGTACAAGATGAGGAGCAAAGCAACGCAGTGTGGAATATCTTCAGCACAAGCTCCTGTTGAGAATTCATATCACATGACTGCAGGCTTACCCCCCTACCCCCTACCCCCCTACCCCCACCCTTCTGCAGGGATTGGAGATTAAAAATTAGGGTATAATGACTTTTTAAATGATGGAAAAAATGGAGAAGGGATGCAAGTCGTCTCTGTCTTAATACGTAGATTAATTCTTTTAAATATTCACTCGAATGGAGTCTGCATCAATTAGTTATTTTAAAAATAGAAGTCATGACACGGCTGTCTGGGAAGAGAGATAGCGTGCAGATTGATGGTGAGAAACTCCTGCTGAGAATGTGGTAAAAGGGGGCAGAGATGGGAATTAATGGGCAGTTTTTAGATTGAAAGAAATGGTTAAAAAATACCCGAGGCTCGGAGCTGTATCAGGTCTCTGATGCACTGGGGTAATGATCACAGATGGGGTTAGGTGATGGGGGTTGTGTGTGTGTGGGGGTGGGGGGTGGGGGTGAGACTCGACAGAGAGGCAGACAGACAGATGGATTGACTGACAGACGATATAAATCGTGGGGAATGGAAACTATGACGTCAAACTTGTGGGAATGCGTTACGCGGTGAACATTGGTTAGTAGGCATTGATAACTACAGGATGGTGTTCATAACCTCTGAAATGTCAAACGTAACTAATCGCAATAGTATCGTAAAGTTTCTTTGAGGTGGAAATATTAATTACTACCGCAACGTCGAACGAAGGCACTGTTCATCATGTAATATCTGACAAAAAGATGTCTGCATGAGTCGCAGGTTTCTCTTCCGGAAGAAGTCGGAGCGATGGTGACGGAAGCTAACCGTAGAAAGCATTGATTAGCCTTTCCAAAACTCTGTTGAATGTTTCCGACAAAATCGCGTGGTTCTTTTGTTCAAAGTAGACTTTCGAAAAATGTATTCCAACGCTAGTGATACCTTTGAAGCAAAACCATTTCCAGTAGTTCACCGTTGTCCTTCATACGCCTCTTCTCCCCCCATTCTTTTCTCCTCATCCCCTCCCTCCTCTCCTCCATATCTCCTTCTCCCAACCGTTTTCCCTCCAACCGCTCTTTCCCTCTTACCGCTCTTTCCCTCTTACTGCTCTTTCCCTCTTACCCCTCTTTCCCTCTTACCCCTCTTTCCCTCTTACCGCTCTTTCCCTCTTACCCCTCTTTCCCTCTTACCGCTCTTTCCCTCCAACCCCTCTTTCCCTCTTACCGCTCTTTCCCTCTTAAGGCTCTTTCCCTCTTACCGCTCTTTCCCTCTTACCGCTCTTTCCCTCTTCTTTCTCTGCGTGCCACTGATGATAATTCGAGGAGACTAAAGAAAAACCTTTCAGATGGAGACATCTGATTTTCGTCTACTGTCGTAAAAAGCCCACAGAGAACTCGGTGAGCATATCTGAGAGTCAGGTGGAACTGGATGCCTGGGCTGGTTTCCACGGTAACGGAGAAGGTGGATAAAAGCAGGCGGAACGATATCGACTCCTGTATCGGAGATGTGGGAAAGCTTGGAGCGATTTATTCCAAGATGAAACGTAGAGTGAGGAGAGTTGGGAGGCGGGGCTGGGATGGAGGATGGAATGAGGAGGAACAGAGAAAGTTAGGGTCTTGTGGGCCAAGGAGAAACGAAACTGTATAGTAGGCCTAGAGAGGGCGGTAAAGAGTGAGACATGGAAAGGTTGGCCCCCAAAGCGAAGGGGCTAACGGTGGAGTTGGGTTGAAGAGTGAGGGGAGGGGGAGAGGACGAGGAGGTTATGTGGAGGCGAGCGAAAGAAGGTTGGCGTTTCTAATTAAACTGCTGGCCACTTCTTACATCTGCCTTCTTTCATCGGTGCGAGACGAGCCTCTCTGCAGCTGCCGCCGCCGACTCCTGGGTACGGAGTAGTGAGGGGTGAGCGGTGTCTTCCTTGCAGAGAGATGAAAGTCTAGACTACTCCGTACCCAGGAGTCGGCGGCGGCAGCTGCAGAGAGGCTCGTCTCGCACCGATGAAAGAAGGCAGATGTAAGAAGTGGCCAGCAGTTTAATTAGAAACGCCAACCTTCTTTCGCTCGCCTCCACATAACCTCCTCGTCCTCTCCCCCTCCCCTCACTCTTCAACCCAACTCCACCGTTAGCCCCTTCGCTTTGGGGGCCAACCTTTCCATGTCTCACTCTTTACCGCCCTCTCTAGGCCTACTATACAGTTTCGTTTCTCCTTGGCCCACAAGACCCTAACTTTCTCTGTTCCTCCTCATTCCATCCTCCATCCCAGCCCCGCCTCCCAACTCTCCTCACTCTACGTTTCATCTTGGAATAAATCGCTCCAAGCTTTCCCACATCTCCGATACAGGAGTCGATATCGTTCCGCCTGCTTTTATCCACCTTCTCCGTTACCGTGGAAACCAGCCCAGGCATCCAGTTCCACCTGACTCTCAGATATGCTCACCGAGTTCTCTGTGGGCTTTTTACGACAGTAGACGAAAATCAGATGTCTCCATCTGAAAGGTTTTTCTTTAGTCTCCTCGAATTATCATCAGTGGCACGCAGAGAAAGAAGAGGGAAAGAGCGGTAAGAGGGAAAGAGCGGTAAGAGGGAAAGAGCCTTAAGAGGGAAAGAGCGGTAAGAGGGAAAGAGGGGTTGGAGGGAAAGAGCGGTAAGAGGGAAAGAGGGGTAAGAGGGAAAGAGCGGTAAGAGGGAAAGAGGGGTAAGAGGGAAAGAGGGGTAAGAGGGAAAGAGCAGTAAGAGGGAAAGAGCGGTAAGAGGGAAAGAGCGGTTGGAGGGAAAACGGTTGGGAGAAGGAGATATGGAGGAGAGGAGGGAGGGGATGAGGAGAAAAGAATGGGGGGAGAAGAGGCGTATGAAGGACAACGGTGAACTACTGGAAATGGTTTTGCTTCAAAGGTATCACTAGCGTTGGAATACATTTTTCGAAAGTCTACTTTGAACAAAAGAACCACGCGATTTTGTCGGAAACATTCAACAGAGTTTTGGAAAGGCTAATCAATGCTTTCTACGGTTAGCTTCCGTCACCATCGCTCCGACTTCTTCCGGAAGAGAAACCTGCGACTCATGCAGACATCTTTTTGTCAGATATTACATGATGAACAGTGCCTTCGTTCGACGTTGCGGTAGTAATTAATATTTCCACCTCAAAGAAACTTTACGATACTATTGCGATTAGTTACGTTTGACATTTCAGAGGTTATGAACACCATCCTGTAGTTATCAATGCCTACTAACCAATGTTCACCGCGTAACGCATTCCCACAAGTTTGACGTCATAGTTTCCATTCCCCACGATTTATATCGTCTGTCAGTCAATCCATCTGTCTGTCTGCCTCTCTGTCGAGTCTCACCCCCACCCCCCACCCCCACACACACACAACCCCCATCACCTAACCCCATCTGTGATCATTACCCCAGTGCATCAGAGACCTGATACAGCTCCGAGCCTCGGGTATTTTTTAACCATTTCTTTCAATCTAAAAACTGCCCATTAATTCCCATCTCTGCCCCCTTTTACCACATTCTCAGCAGGAGTTTCTCACCATCAATCTGCACGCTATCTCTCTTCCCAGACAGCCGTGTCATGACTTCTATTTTTAAAATAACTAATTGATGCAGACTCCATTCGAGTGAATATTTAAAAGAATTAATCTACGTATTAAGACAGAGACGACTTGCATCCCTTCTCCATTTTTTCCATCATTTAAAAAGTCATTATACCCTAATTTTTAATCTCCAATCCCTGCAGAAGGGTGGGGGTAGGGGGGTAGGGGGTAGGGGGGTAAGCCTGCAGTCATGTGATATGAATTCTCAACAGGAGCTTGTGCTGAAGATATTCCACACTGCGTTGCTTTGCTCCTCATCTTGTACTTTTTTTCCTGCTGTCAAGCCAGAGATAAGAGAAAGGACGGAAAGAAATACTGCCGCACCATGGGGCAGAGAACATAGGTTTTGAATTACTTCTTCTCTGTGAGGTAAATTTTTGTTTCATGATTCACTTCTCCTGCGGGAGGAAATAAATTACATAAATTCAGAACTCACAAACAAGAAGAAAAACGCCTTACAGCAATGCATGTAAACTTCACATAGAAGTGAGATTACACAACCAAAACAAATTCTGTTATGGCAGAAATTTTTTAACGTAACAACTGCCTGATGTTCATTTTCCAGCTTAGAAATGATTAGCTTCACGAGACCATTCACCTAATCACATGTAAGACAAAACGATGTGCACGTAAATAAAGATATCACTCACACTAATTTCCGAAAATGCACATGTATTACTACACAACACATAACACCAACAGCAGACAAACATACAATGAATAATCATCCAAAGAACATTGATTGATAATAATGATGTAACATTGCACACATGCAAGTAGGCATGCCTGCACAAACATGCACGAAAATACATTCAGTACATGAAATGTGAAAAGGTAAACAAAACGAAATGGGCAAAAGTAACCGAATGATATTTGACGGCTCTCTCTCTCTCTCTCTCTCTCTCTCTCTCTCTCTCTCTCTCTCTCTCTCTCTCTCTCTCTCTCTCACGTGTGCACACGCTCTCACACACATACACAAACTATGCATGCACATATGCATGCACACACAAACATATACACACACAAACGACAAAAATCCATCACTATCACAACATACAACACACAAACGCTACAAAGGACATCTCATCAACATCCATCTCACAACACTCCATTTTGCCCAACACCTAACAACAGGATGAGGACTTGCACTATAAGACAGAGACCGAAGCACTACACACAACTGCTCCTTACCACGATGGTGTATTCGCCCTGGGGCACGCACTGGCCGCCGAACTTGATCTGGATGGAGTACTCCCCAGGGAACTGGGGGGTGAAGCAGATGCTGAAGGTGCCATCGCCACGGTCAATGATGTCAATGTCGATGTCGCTGCCACTGGCGTTGCGGATGCGACAGGTGACCTTGCCAGTTCCTGCCTGGGTGGCATCCACAGTGATGACCGTCTCCTTGTTGACTGGCACTGTCCTGTCGGCACCGTCTGGACAGACATCAGAATGGTTTAGGTGCTTGTGTAATTGCGAACCACATGGCTGTTCCGCTAACAACAATAAACTGAGTGCTTATGACACTCTGGTGTTAAATCAATGAGAGGGAAAAAATTGATGTGTTTAAAATAAAGGACTGCTTCACAAAGGTGGTGATGACTCGCAGAAGTTTAAATTTGTTCAATCATGGCAGTCTGATATTGTATGATAGTAAAATGAGAGGCAATAAAAATTCAGGAGAGTAACTGATCATGGTTCATCATTAACTTATGCGTTTGTTGCCATGAACGATATAGCATGATACTTTGAGCACAGTGGATCCGATGACAGGCCCGTTCAAAATAAAACAACAGAGGGATTACTTTTCTTAACATCAAAGTTCCTGGGAAACACTTAATGACACTGAAGAGCAGACTTTTCTTTATAGCAGTTTCGCATCGAGGGAATTTATGTTATGCCCAACATTCAATAACATTCTATGCCATTACTCCGTTTTCACCATCTTATGTCAATGTCTTGCGACAAACGAAAACAGTTCTCAGGTCTCAGAATTTTTAATGGTTTCTATGCCATATTTGAAAAAAGAGATTTTACATCCCAACCCCACCTCCCTCCCACATTCTGTCACCCCCCAGCCACTCACCAGTGATCTTGACCTTGCTGGCATCACCCACAGGCGTGGCCTTGACCTGGAAGGGGGAGTGGGGCACTTCGACCCCTCCAAACTTGATCTTGATGGTGTAGACACCCAGGTCCTCTGGCGTGTACATGACGGTGAAGGTGCCGTCCCCGTTGTCCTGAATCATTGGCCTGATGTAGGATCCGTCAGGACGCTGGAAAAGACAATGAATGAAGGAAGAAAGGAAGGAAGGAGGAAGAAAGGAAGGAAGGAGGAAGGAAGGAAGGTTTGGGGCCTATCAGCCTTTGTAGGCCATATGAAACAATTGACCACCATAATTACAAGAGCTGGCTAAAATAAGCTCGAGTCTCGATTTCCCTGGTTAATCGCCTCTAATGCATCACGTAGGGAGACGCGGTGGGTCTATTCATACCAGCAACCCATGGGGTACGGAAAGAAAAAAGGACAAAGTGATAATTGCACACGAGAGTTTTTGCTTAAATTTTTGTTACGTTCTCTTTTCACGTCAGTACTGTTTAACGACACAGCTGGAGAGGAATGGCTTGTGACAACAAATACAAAACTGAAAAAGTTATACTTTTTTTTCCTCCAAACACTTAGCAAATATAATTTGTTTGAAATGAAAATATTCAAATAACTTCACATGGACAGACTTGGCCTCGGCATTTCCCGCGGTTTCAAGGAAAATATGCTGTGTGTGCAAATACTAGCTTGCATCATGAGAAAAAATGGAAGCACCGCTGTAACAGTAGTCGTCGTCATCATCATCAACGTCATCATCATTGACATCCTCCTCTTCCTACCTCTTCATCATCATTATTACTGGCGTCGCCATCATCATCGGCGGCGTCATCATCATAATCATCATCATCATTATCATCATCATAATCATCATCATCATCGTCGTCGTCGTCGTCGTCGTCATCGTCATCGGCGTCATCGTTGTCATCATCATCATCATCGGCGTCGACATCATCATCGGCGGCGAGTCATCATCATCATCGGCGGCGGCATCATCATCATCATCATCATCATCATCATCATCATCATCACCACCACCATCGGCGGCGGCGTCATCATCATCAAGCTTACCTGGACGAGGACTTCCAGGTCGGCGATGCCGGCCTCGCGAGTGTCGATGTCGAAGGTGACGGGGAGAGAGGCAGGCACTGCGTTGCCCACGCCGTCTCCAGTCACCTTGACCTTGCTTGCGTCCACGCCTGGCTTGACACGCATGTTGAAGGGGCTGCAAGGAGAGAGAGCTGAGGTGTTTGGAAACGCTGTCCAAGTGGGAAGGGAATCTCAAATAAATCCAAGCTCATCACAGACCAGAATCTTCCTTTGTCCGAGTATGAAACACGTGATGATGTGCGAATAGTGTGATGCCCACAAACTAGTTGTATCATGCCCAAGGTGTGAAGAGAAGCATGCTAAGCCCTTTTCAGCGTCAAAAGCGCACTATGTAATTATATTCCAGAGAATAAAATAAAGATATATCGATTCATCAATCCTCTACACTGTTATAAAAAGGTAACATTCTAAATTGCTCAGTATCATACAAATCATTTACATACATGATAGAAAAAGATTAATAGTATGAAGCAAAATATACAACATAGATTTTTCAAAGCTAAATAAAATGAGTTTGAATTTTAATTGAGTATAAGTTTGTACAACATAAAACTAAAACAGAATGAAGGGGGGAAAAAACACAAAAACACAAGCCTACACAAACTGGTAAATTATTGTGTAGCTGATAAACAATGCATCATTGATAGAAATGGTTCATCAAGTAAGATAACCCCGCCTCAGGATGTAGCAGTGTTACCTCCCTTGCAAACAAGAAAGCAACATTGGATCAGCAGCCAATTAATTGCTACACCTTCATACAATTCTGTGTAATTTCAACTTCTCAAGACACATTCATGCCTGCATAGCCAACACTCAAGAATATCATCATGGTGGTGTGTTGACCACTCCACCATGATGAAGAAACTAGAGCTGCACTGAGGAGCAGAAACCGAAACCAAAGCAAAGGAAGCTCACCTCTTGGGCACCGGCTGGTTGGCAAACTTGACATCCACTTGCATTTGCCCTCTTCACTGGGCACGTAGGTGGCCTGGTACACTCCCTCCTCCACTTGCACAAGCTCTGCAGGGCGGGGGCGTCCTGCAAGGAAGGTCGCCATCAGTGCAGTGTGCAGTCAACTTATGCTCTTCCAAACAGTCAGGTGTGCCCATAACATGTACAGGAAGGTGGGGCACCAGGAATATTACTTCTGAATTCCCCAAACAAAGAGTGATCAGGGCACCTGATTACAACATGTCGCTGTTATGGAGGAGCTCAACAAATTCTATACTTTGATATCAGTACAGCATCACTACATGCAATATAACTTTTATAAGGTGAAGCATCCACTCTTTTTTTCTTCACAGTTCAAGCATTTCATCTGCAGTAAATCGAAAGTCAATAAACAAAAAGTTGTAGGCAAGTTCCATCAATTCTTTTCCTATAAGTTGCCCCACTGACAGCAACACACTTTCTGTTCTATCTCTTTATCAGACAAGACAAATAACCCTTTGGTTGAAAGTGTGTCTCTGTGAGGAAATCACATCCATATTGATCAAAGTATTTCCATGAGTCTTGTGAAATGTTTTCTAACTGCTGGGACAACAAAAAATATATATCACGTAAAGATAATTTTCCTTCCTTTTTATCTTCTTCAAATATAAACATTAGGAAAATTCCATCCTTATTTCCATTAAAGTATACCTATCTCATACCGTTGCAGATTCCTCTAAAACTGGTTCACAATGTCATATGGGTTTCCTCACCTGTCTGGTCAGTGTAGGTGACCTCTAGCGGTGCCTCGCCAGCCTCAGTGGTGTCGATGGTGAAGGTGGCAGCCTGACCAGAGGGAACTTCCTTGGAGTCCACACCAGGTCCGTAGCACTTGACCTTGCTGGCATCCACGGGGTTGGCCACATGGGCATGGAAGGGGCTGCCTACATCATACACACATGGAGGGGTCAGACTACTGACAACAACCATAGGGTCGCAAGTTTGCTTGCATCCCAAAATTCAGATTTTTGTCTTAAGAGTTTCATTTTTGCTTTAGGAACATGGAGTTTGGCAACTTATTGTTTCTAAAATAAGAAAATTATGCTCAGAGGAATTTTTCCCTCATTGGTTGTAAAAAAAAATTGTCTGGCCTTTATACCAGGGGTAATGCTGTAAATATGATTCAAGATTCACAACTAGAGTAATTTTGTTGTTTTAGGCAATGACTTACAGTACCAGTTTATAATTTGCAAAAGCTGTAACATCCATTGAAATTATCAAAAGCTAGTATTTACATCCTTGTCCATTTGCCCACTTATCAATTTTTCCATCTGCCTGCCAGTCTGTCAATCAGCCTTAGAAAGTACATGCACACATTCACGCATATTCTCTCTCTCTCTCTCTCTCTCTCTCTCTCTCTCTCTCTCTCTCTCTCTCTCTCTCTCTCTCTCTCTCTCTCTCTCTCTCTCTCTCTCTCTCTCTCTCTCTCTCTCTCTCTCTCTCTCTCTCTCTCTCTCTCCCCCTCCCTCTCCCCCTCCCTCCCTCCCTTCCCAATCTCCTACTTACCAGGGATGTTCTGGTCGGCAAACTTGACGGTGATGTCATAGTTTCCAGGTTTAGTGGGCATGTACTCAACCAGACAGGTGCCGTCGCGGTTGTCCTTACAGTTCATCTTGGCCTCCACTGGGCCCTCGATGGCCAGCCCCAGTCCTCCCTTGCCCGCTCCCTTCATGTCCACTGTGAACTGGGCAGGCTTGTTGGTGGTGCCTCCCTTCAGACCTGCACAGCAATGGAATGAATGAGAATAAATGAATGAATAAATGAACACAAATGAATGAATGAATGAATGGATGAATGAATGCATGAATGAATTGAATGAATGAATGAATGAACAAATGAATGAATGAAAGGGGCTTTATGGCCAATAGACCTTTGATGGCTGCATGCACAGTTTATTGATTACAACATTATAGCTGGTTAGAGTAAGAGCAGTAAAGACTTCCGTCCCTAGTCGATTGCCTCTGACAACCCACATAGGGAGATGCAGTGATGACCCACATAGGGAGATGCAGTGATGACGCACATAGGGAGATGCAGTGATGACCCACATAGGGAGATGCAGTGATGACCCACATAGGGAGATGCAGTGGGTTTAGTCTTACCCCTAATTCACAGAAAGCCCGACCTGGACAGCTACTCAACTCATGAAGTGACAGCTACTTCTCTTCTCCACTTAAAGAGAGTGTTTTCTGTCATCTATGCGGTGTTACTGTGGTGACTGTGTGGTATAATTTAAACCTGTGGTAAACATTACCAACTACAAGGCATGAGAAAAACAGCATTCTCAAATCAGACATTTCATCACACACACACACACACACACACACACACACACACACACACACACACACACACACACACACACACACCACACACACACACACAAATATTCACCCATATCATTCATCTTTGCCATTCTTCACATCTTGACAACATTTAAACAAAGTGAAAACATTGTTAAAACAAGAAACTTATGTGCAACCCTAACAAAGCTTCAATATTCCTAAGCACTTAAGGTTTTGTTTCCCTTGAAATGAAGTTTCTGATAGAAAAAGCAATGTATGTTACATCTACGCCTTGTCAATCTGTAGAGGGGACAAATAGCACACACTGCATGTAATGATGTAACAGCTTCATGCTGCATCTACTGGTGCAGGGCTACAATTGACACCATCTTACCAGGTCCGTAGGCCTTGACTCTGCTGACATCACAGCCAGGCACGGCCTGCACGGTGAAGGGGCTCTGGGGGATGGGGATGCCCTCGTAGGTCACATCAATGGCAACAGGACCTGAAGCAGAGAGGAGCAATCACCAATTTTAGGAATAGAAATGTGTTCTTAAAATATTTCTCTGACTGATGTGTATCATTTCAACACAAAAAGTAAACATTATTTCTGTCTCAAGAATCAGTCTCAAACTGGCCTGTTATTCTTGGTCCAGTGTTTTCTGTGCTCAGTTTGAAAACCAAAGCAATAAAAATAATTTTAACTGATAAATGACAAATGTTCCTTTTTTCCTCTCATTTTTCTGGGAACCTCAGCAAAAAAAAAAATCAGGAATCAGTCTGTTTGACATGAGTATATTTCATCAAATCTGTACCATTCTCAAATCAAAAACATATGAGCTTTTCAGCACGCCTCCTTTCTTAAAAAAAAGATCACATGACATTTGGAGGCGAAAGTAAACAGGGGAGATAACTTTAGTTGCCTCCCTTGACTTACCTTGTTCCATGGGCGTGTACTGCACATCATAGGTGCCATCCCCCTTGGGTGTGACATTGCTGTCGTACTTCTTGCCAGAGGCTGTGGTCAAGATGGCGCGCACCTTGCCCTGGCTCTGAGGGGCCACAGACTTGGCGTCCACAGTGAACTCGGTGGGTGATTCCAAGAAGACTCCTAGTGACAAGGCAGAGTGGAAGTCAGTGACTGAGCTCTGATGTGGGGACAGAAACAAAAAGCAACCAAGACAGAAATGCCAGACTGAGCAGTATGGGGATGACAGGCCACCATCACCATGCACAGGTGGAGTATGAAAAATGGGGAACGATTTTTGGAGAGAGATACAGAGAGTTGACAGCATGTCAAGAAATATTTTGCAAGAGTAAGATACATGACGAGCAAGGGAGAAATTAAAACAGGAAAGAAATGTAGGTCTTAAAAAACATAAAATGACCCTAGAATTTAGAGAGAACATATATCTATAAAAACCACATGTACATGTGTCTCATCAACAGAAACAACTAAAATTTGCAGTTAAAATTTCAAAAGGAAATTTTTCAAAGAAGTATGAGAAGAAAATAATCAATACAGTTTACTCTGGCATATTCAATCAGTCTTGATAAGAATATGTTTATTGTGTCAAAACCCAGAGCAGATTTCCCCCCCTAATGTATACACATGACTCAATATGAATATTTATGCTGACTGCAGCATTCTTACCATTATCAGCATTAACTCTGACATCTGTGTTAGTGTGTGATGCACACAATGACCAACTTCATTAGATTTTGTGACTTTATCATAGCTAGTCTAAACTCAGAATTCAATGTCTGAGAACATCACAGCAAGTATTTCTGTGTAAGTGACTCAACATTGTTAGTGACAAAACAATCTCCACAAAACAGGCTAAAATTAAAACTTATGTTAATTCAAATATGTTAGCTTGTACAAACAAAAGAAATAACTGAAGGCAAAAATAAAGGAGGCAAAGGTGTGAGTTTGTAACAAAAAGAAAACAGCACAAAACCAAAATAAAAGCAAACTTGAAAGAAAAGAGTCTAGAAATATAACGAATTCTGATGAGTAGTAATTATTTCTACTCATTTCTTAGTGAATAATCTAATTCCATATTTCAGAAGACAAAAACTTTAAAAGCAACATAACACCAGCAAATGAAATAACCCAACATTTTCTCAACTCAAATTCTGAGATCACAGCTTTTGAAATACCCAATGTGTCAGGCACTAAAAACTGTGCAGGCAACGCACATTCCCAATGAACTGACCCCAATCAAAACTGAAAAAGAAGACATGTGAGTTGGTGGGACATTTAGTGGCATTCCTCAATTCAAGGCAATGATCAAGGCAAAGTAGTTGTCGAGTAGGCAGGCGGGCAGGTGAAGAAAAACCTGTGTGAAGTAACTCCCCTTGAAGTAAACCACTTCATAGCTCAAGAGAGGTCACTTGCACACAGCCAAGACCATTTTGTTCATGGAGGGAGGGTTGGGAATAAAAACCACACTCATGCCCAGCGTGCCTGGATTCCTCAGCAGTGTCACCAGGCAGAAGTCATGCATCAACCGTCCAGCAACAAGCAAGGACGGAACATGCCGGCATTGGAGCCCTACCATCGGGTGAAAGGCCGGGGCCATAGGCCGTCACTCCGCTCAGATCTCCAGCAGGACCCTTGCCAGGGGCACTGGCAGCAGTGGGTGCCTGGGCAGCCTGAAGACTTTCCTCCACAATGGCACCAGGCTCAATCTTGGCCTTGAAGGGCGATCCAGGGATATGCTTGTCTCCATAAGTAACGTTGACCTTGTAGTCTCCAGGCATCGTGGGCAGATAGGCCACATCACAAGTGCCATTCTTGTTGTCCTGGCATTCAATCTTGGACTCACATGGGCCCTCAACGCTGATGCCCAAGCCTCCGGGCTCCTTGGCCTCTCGAGCATCAATAGTGAAGCAGGCAGGCTCATTGGCACGGCCACTCTTCAGACCAGGCCCATAGGCCTTGACCTTGTTGGCTCCCTCGGCAGGGACAACATTGACCTTGAATGGTGTCTGTGGCACCTCCTGGCCACCATAGGTAACGTTGATGGTGTGAGGGCCTGGCTCCAGGAAAGCAAAGTCGGTGATGTAACCATCAGCAACGGCCTTAAGAGGCAGCTCAGCCTTCTGGTTCTGAGGCGTGGTGATATAGACCTTGGCCTCTGCCTTGGGAAGATTGCCAGTCTTGACTTGGAGCTGCCTGGGCTCATTGACTTTGACGGCTTTTAGGGAAGAAAAGGGCAGGTTCAGGCTAGACCCTGGTCTCATGGGCAGCAAGGACAGCTACAAATCATGGATTCAGAGAAAACAAACCCATGAGGGACACTCATTTTCATAATCAGACTTAAAAAGAAATGGAGGAGGATTCAATAAAGTTTAGCCTGTTCACTTGTACCAATTATGGGCTGATATTGTGTAGTCTGATGACTTTATAACCAGGCAGGTAGTTGATTTATTTTGCCAAAAGATGTGAAACTGCCTGCACAAAGAATAGCAGTCTACCTTTTAACCCCAAAACATGGTTACAAAATGATTACTATTTAAGCATTTCTGAGATCTGGCAGTTGTTCCTGCAAAATTACAGCACCCAGAAGTTTTATTGAAACATAAATACAACATGATTTAACTTTTCTGTATGTCAAGCAGTGACAAACTTTATTGAATCCTGAGCCTTTGGAATAGGCAAAAATCACCATAAAAACTGAAGAGGGGGAATGAAATTCACCACTTTCTCCCAAGGGCATCCATCATTTACAGGGCAAGGGGAAACAGCCAACACACACACTTACACACATCAAAACCCTCAGTGCCAGTCCCACACTTGTATGCTTATCCAGTGCAAAGTTTTCTCAGCTCATCATCACAGACCCAAATAATGAAGACTGCATCTACATGAGCCAAGAAAAATTCTAACTCTATGGGACCAGATCTGCATGAACAATATTCCCACCTCAACACACAAATGACATGAACTACTACCGAATGCTACTTATGATGAAGATCATAAAACAATACAAAACAGAAAATCTGCAGCAAATAGTAAGCATTAGCGTAGTAATGTGTCCTGGTAAAGTAACAGTGGTAAAATTATCTGTGGAGTTAGAAATGCACAAATTGTCAACAGTGCTTTTGTAATAGTGTATAAGAAATGCCGTGGTGAACAAAAGCCAGTTGTATAGAAAGGTTCATATAGATATCTGGAAGCATATTATATTATTTAAACTGGAAGATATGCACATACAAATTTAAGCAGGGCATAAAGAGAATAAATCTATGAATGTCAACACACAAAAAAGGCTTTCATTATACTTACTTGGTTCCAGTCCAATGACCTTGACCTTGCTAAGGTCAATGCTGGACTCGACCTTGACCTTGACGGGGCTCTTGGGGATCTGCTGGTCAGCAAAGTAGACCATGATGGTGTACATGCCTACACTCTTGGGCTCATACTCCACACGGAAAGTGCCGTCCTTGTTGTCCACGGTGTTGCAGGGCACATCCATGCCACGCTCGTCGGTCAGAGCAATGGCAACATCGCCTGAAATGTCAAGGACTCTTTCTTTACCTGCTTTAAGTGCACCCTAAAATTCAGAAGCAGTTAAAGCATTATGTGGGGGGAAACATGAGGTCATCTTTATCATGTTTGCATAAAGTAGACTGCAAGAATCATGAGGTCACTCCATTCCTCTTTGTCAACCAAAGTTTTTTCCCCAACTGAGATCCACAATATCACATTTGAAGCTCTCTTTCATTGAAGTCCTAGGCTATTATTCTCACTTACCATTCTATGCATATCCAACCCCTGTGCACTGGAGGTAGAAATAGACCCGCTGTGTCTCCTTGCACAATTTGTAAAAAGAAATCAATACATGTTCATGCCTTATATAGCCTACAAAGGCTGATAAGCCATTAATTTCATCCATTCAATTGTTCAGTCACTCATTCCATTCATTTCTAAACTCTCCAAGTCTTGTACAGTTCTTTTTACCACATAGTTCCTACATCCCGTCTATTTCATCCAGCCCTAACAGTCCACCAATCATGGACCCCCAGTGAAACAAGATGCAGCTACCTAATGAGAGCTTGTGCGACACATTAACTGCACATATCTTGGAGGTGGCTCCACAGACAGATTGGAGGTGGCTCCACAGACATATTGGAAGTTGCTCCACAGACAGATTGGAGGTGGCTCCACAGACATATTGGAGGTGGCTCCACAGACATATTGGAGGTGGCTCCACAGACAAATTAGAGGTTGCTCCACAGACAGATTGGAGGTGGCTCCACAGACATATTGGAGGTTGCTCCACAGACAGATTGAAGTTGCTCCACAGACATATTGGAGGTGGCTCCACAGACATATTGGAGGTGGCTCCACAGACAGATTGGAAGTTGCTCCACAGACATATTGGAGGTGGCTCCACAGACATATTGGAGGTTGCTCCACAGACAAATTGGAAGTTGCTCCACAGACAGATTGGAAGTTGCTCCACAGACATATTGGAGGTGGCTCCACAGATTGGAGGTTGCTCCACAGACAGATTGAAGTTGCTCCACAGACAGATTGGAGGTGGCTCCACAGACAGATTGGAGGTGGCTCCACAGACATATTGGAGGTGGCTCCACAGACATATTGGAGGTTGCTCCACAGACAGATTGGAAGTTGCTCCAAGACAGATTGGAGGTGGCTCCACAGACATATTGGAGGTGGCTCCACAGACATATTGGAGGTGGCTCCACAGACATATTGGAGGTGGCTCCACAGACATATTGGAGGTGGCTCCACAGACAGATTGGAAGTTGCTCCACAGACATATTGGAGGTGGCTCCACAGACAGATCGGAAGTTGCTCCACAGACATATTGGAGGTGGCTCCACAGACAGATTGGAGGTGGCTCCACAGACATATTGGAGGTGGCTCCACAGATTGGAGGTGGCTCCACAGACAGATTGGAGGTGGCTCCACAGACAGATTGGAGGTGGCTCCACAGACAGATTGGAGATTGCTCCACAGACAGATTGGAGGTGGCTCCACAGACAGATTGGAGGTGGCTCCACAGACATATTGGAGGTGCTCCACAGACAGATTGGAGGTGGCTCCACAGACATATTGGAGGTTGCTCCACAGACAGATCGGAAGTTGTTCCACAGACATATTGGAGGTGCTCCACAGAGAGATTGGAAGTTGCTCCACTGACATATTGGAGGTGGCTCCACAGACATATTGGAGGTGGCTCCACAGAAAGATTAGAAGTTGCTCCACAGACATATTGGAGGTGCTCCACAGAAAGATTAGAAGTTGCTCCACAGACATATTGGAGGTGGCTCCACAGACAGATCGGAAGTTGCTCCACAGACATATTGGAGGTGGCTCCACAGACATATTGGAGGTTGCTCCACAGACTTATTGGAGGTGGCTCCACAGACATATTGGAGGTGGCTCCACAGACATATTGGAGGTGGCTCCACAGATTGGAGGTTGCTCCACAGACATATTGGAGGTGGCTTCACAGATTGGAGGTTGCTCCACAGATTGGAGGTTGCTCCACAGACATATTGGAGGTGGCTCCACAGACAGATTGGAGGTGGCTCCACAGATTGGAGGTGGCTCCACAGACATATTGGAGGTTGCTCCACAGACTTATTGGAGGTGGCTCCACAGACATATTGGAGGTGGCTCCACAGACATATTGGAGGTGGCTCCACAGATTGGAGGTTGCTCCACAGACATATTGGAGGTGGCTCCACAGATTGGAGGTTGCTCCACAGACATATTGGAGGTGGCTTCACAGATTGGAGGTTGCTCCACAGATTGGAGGTTGCTCCACAGACATATTGGAGGTGGCTCCACAGATTGGAGGTTGCTCCACAGACATATTGGAGGTGGCTCCACAGACATATTGGAGGTGGCTCCACAGATTGGAGGTGGCTCCACAGACATATTGGAGGTGGCTCCACAGATTGGAGGTGGCTCCACAGACATATTGGAGGTGGCTCCACAGACATATTGGAGGTGGCTCCACAGACATATTGGAGGTGGCTCCACAGACAGATTGGAAGTTGCTCCACAGACAGATTGGAGGTGATTCCACAGACAGATTGGAAGTTGCTCCACAGACATATTGGAGGTGGCTCCACACAGATCGGAAGTTGTTCCACAGACATATTGGAGGTGGCTCCACAGACAGATTGGAGGTGGCTCCACAGACATATTGGAGGTGGCTCCTCAGACAGATTGGAAGTTGCTCCACAGACATATTGGAGGTGGCTCCACAGACAGATCGGAAGTTGCTCCACAGACATATTGGAGGTGGCTCCACAGACAGATTGGAGGTGGCTCCACAGACAGATTGGAGGTGGCTCCACAGACAGATTGGAAGTTGCTCCACAGACATATTGGAGGTGGCTCCACAGACAGATTGGAGGTGGCTCCACAGACATATTGGAGGTGGCTCCACAGACATATTGGAGGTGGCTCCACAGACATATTGGAGGTTGCTCCACAGACAGATTGGAGGTGGCTCCACAGACAGATTGGAGGTGGCTCCACAGACATATTGGAGGTGGCTCCACAGACATATTGGAAGTTGCTCCACAGACATATTGGAGGTTGCTCCACAGACATATTGGAGGTGGCTCCACAGACATATTGGAAGGTGCTCCACAGACAGATTGGAGGTGGCTCCACAGACATATTGGAGGTTGCTCCACAGACATATTGGAGGTTGCTCCACAGACATATTGAAGTTGCTCCACATACAGATTGGAGGTGGCTCCACAGACAGATTGGAAGTTGCTCCACAGACATATTGGAGGTGGCTCCACAGACATATTGGAGGTGGCTCCACAGACATATTGGAGGTTGCTCCACAGACAGATTGAAGTTGCTCCACAGACAGATTGGAGGTGGCTCCACAGACAGATTGGAAGTTGCTCCACAGACATATTGGAGGTGGCTCCACAGACATATTGGAGGTGGCTCCACAGACAGATTGGAAGTTGCTCCACAGACATATTGGAGGTGGCTCCACAGACAGATTGGAGGTGGCTCCACAGACAAATTAGAGGTTGCTCCACAGACAGAGATGTTCCACTTCCCCATCACTCACCAGGGCCAGCTGTCTTGCAGTCCACGGTGAAGAAAGTCTTGGCAAAAGTCTTGACTCCCTTCTCCACACCAGGTCCATACACCTTGACATTGGCAGGGTTGGAGGGCTCAGCCACATACACCTGCAGCCAAAATCACCTTGTCAACGAGATTACCATGATGTTCTTGATGATTTGTTAATGATTTGCTAAGTATGTATGTATCTTGATGATAATCTTGATGCTTCTCATGACAATAGTTCAATGATGTTAAAGATTTTCATAATGGTGATGATGATGATGATGATGATGATGATGATGATGATGATGATGATGATGATGATGATGATGATTATGATGATGATGATGATGATGATGATGATGATGATGATGATGATGATGATGATGATGATGCCAATGATAACGATTCATTATCTTTATGCTAAAAAGACAGATTATGAAAATAATGATTACAATGATTCTGTGGATGATTTGGATGGTGATTTTAATGCTAGGAACTTTTGTTAATGATAATGACAATGGCGACAACAATGACAACGATTTGAGCATGTGAATGATACTTTTTATATTTTTCTGTATTTACGTCCTGACAAGAAATAAAATTTAAAAATCACCTTGTAAACAGCAACTCCATACCTCAAAGTCGGTATAAGTACCTTAGGCTCATTTATCAAGCCAAAGGGGAAAATTTCCACACACGTAGAGTGAAGAATGTATAAATTCTGAATTAATCAAATGGCAAAGTATGAAAAAAATGTGTGTGTAATGAATTATGATACTTCACACATACTGTTGGGAGTATTGCTATTGTTAATGTCTCATGGCAAAATTGTTGGAGTACCTTATTTTATCAGTTTTAAGTTTGATGACAGAATATCTACATCCATACACAGAGGGTTATCAAGAGTAACATACAAGTAAAGCCATTCAATGCCCCCCCTTATCAGCTGAAACCCCTGGCTGCTGGACTCATGGGGCCTGCTCCAGTAGCCCAGCCACTATCACTGTTGTACTACTACATTTAAATCTACATCATCTAAAGACTATGACTGGG
>JAWQFJ010030812.1:175000-182921 GCA_034096865.1 Theodoxus fluviatilis | reverse complement strand
AATTATGCTAATGCGACACATCATATGGTGCGGCACGTCGCGAATGAGTTAATCCTTTTCACTCAGCATGATGGCTTCTACTCATGCCAGTGTATCATATATCACTGCAAAGCTCTTTTTCTCTACTCTCTTCCTCTAGTGACAATTTCCATGTAATGTCATCTAAGAATACAAAGCTAATCTGTGACAAGCAGAATGTGAAGTTGGACCAATCAGAGGTGCATGACTTTCACTCAGGTAGCAAATTCCTACAAATTTGCACTTTATTGCAGTGTTTATTCAAATAGTTGTAACTTTTAAAAAGTTCAAGATACAAACATAATTTGGTAGCATTGGAAAGCTTACACTCTCAGCTGATATTAAAAACTCCACAAATTAAAAAAACTGACTTATGACCTGTTTTGTGGTGTTCACTCAAATATGGTGATCTTTGTTTGAAGGTAAATTTTAATACAGGCATATATCCATGCAGACATCTAAATACCTGGATATAGAATCATTATTGGATTCAAAGGAAAACAGAAAAGAAAAGAAAAAAGCAGACTACACAAGGAAAATTTTATCACCAGATAATTCTACATACATTAGAGATGTGGCATTAGACATTGCATTCCTCAGCTGGAACTTGTGACATCAAATCTATCAAACCTCAGCCACTGGCAGCCAAATGCAGCAAGGAGAATTTCTAGATGTCTAATTTCACAAAAGAAGTGAGACTCACCAGGTATGAGAATACACAGAAGTAGAATATTCATGAAAAAGAGAGAGTTTGTTTGGAAAGACAGGATGGCGCATGACGCCTACCTTGGCATGGGTGGCATCGCTCTTGACAAAAGTGTCTATGCTGGTCCTCAGTTTGGCCATGCGGAGGTCCCAGATGTCCTTGATTAGCGTCCTCACACTGTCCCCTCTGGGTATGTCATCTGATGCACTGGGCAAAAAAGGGAGAGACACACAGGTAACATACCCCACTTCAGTGCTTGGATCAGCCTTTCTCATGCTGTCCTCATTGAGTATATCATTTGATGTACTAAGTAAAGAAGGACAGGAACACACAGGTAAAATACCCCACTTCAGTGCTTGGATCAGCCTTTCTCATGCTGTCCTCCTTGAGTACGTTGTCCGATGTACTAAGTAAAGAAGGACAGGAACACACAGGTAAAATACCCCACTTCAGTGCTTGGATCAGCCTTTCTCATGCTGTCCTCCTTGAGTACGTTGTCCGATGTACTAAGTAAAGAAGGACAGGAACACACAGGTAAAATACCCCACTTCAGTGCTCGGATCAGCCTTTCTCATGCTGTCCTCCTTGAGTACGTTGTCCGATGTGAGTCATTCTTAGCTAGTGGAGACCAAATACAGGAATTTGATTCAAATAACAAACTTACCAGAAGGGTCCAACAACTTGTGCCATTTTGAAGAGATGTGTATCGACTATCTGAATATGTAAGCAGTGAATCAGTGTCTATAATACTTTAGACCAAAAAAAAAGTATTTGTGGGTGGTCCCTGCACGGGTAACCTGCATGATGTTGTGACACCAATGCAAGAAATTAATAACTAGAAATCTTTTTTTCCCCAAAAAAACTATTAATATGATTGGAGTACTCATTTATCCATCAGTGTGAATGATTTTTAAAGATAATAAGTGCAACTGGTAAGGGGAATGAGGCAAACAAATGTGTGACGCCATGTGCAGGTTACCATCCCACTTATTTTTTCCCCTTCAGTCCAGATTTTTGTACAATCACAGTCATACTAAAGCCACATGATTTTCACATACAGACACTTGAAATATTTCAAGGATCACATAGTAACACTAATTATTTGATGAAAATTGGCTATTCAAATGTATGAAAATGGTAACCTGCGCGATGCGCGACACAAAATGGTGACGCGCGTGATGCAAGAAACCCGATCCCATGCTTCAAAGTTCCTTGAGAATTTAAAAGAGAAATCACTACTCAGTACTCCAGCAATAGTTAGTTTGATCGACAAAACATACATGACGGAAAGAAACAAGACGTTTTCTACAAAAGCAACGCAGATCACTTGGTTTCCCGGTTACCAGCAACACACACGACACCCGAAAAATCGACACGCGATGGAAATTTTCCGGTAGCAAATCAACTAAGTTTCTAAATCTATCGCTGCTCAGTCAAAACTGAGCATTGTATTCAATACTATATAGCTTTAGAAACTGCGCACACTTTGCAAACAAAAGAAGTCCGAAATCGAGCGATTTTCAACCAGAACAGTACAAAGTGAAACACGTGGTAACCTGCGCACGTGGGATTGCCAACGTGTGACACGTCATTGAATTTGCTGTAGAAAGGCGCCACACGTGACTAATTTGCATAAAACGTCATCAAGTTTGGTGTAGAGTATGTTTATACAGGTTTCTGGGCCAGTCAGTCGTAGCGATGTCGCAGCATTTTTTTTTTAAACCTTTGAAAACGAACTTTGCGAACCTGCGTGACGAACGCGACACCAAACTCAAACCAAGACATTACAAGCCTCCTGCAATCTACTTTCTCCTTTTCTTTATAACAACGTGCTTGTGTTTCATATGTTTTCCAGTTTCCAACAGAATGCTGTGTATTGTGTAGTTTTGTCGTCTGCTGGACCTAAAGTTGAAGAGCGGAATTTTGTGACACCATGAGTACGCAAGTAACCCTCGATTTTAAACCGCCAATTTACGACCAAAAGCAAGCAATTAAAAGCTTTTGAATGTATAACTCCTTTATTCAATCCATGGCCAACCACATACAAGCAATGAATTGGGTTTCACTAACTTAACAGTTATTGCATGGGGCAAATCAAAAGCATGGTGTCAGCTTTCCCGTTTTCCGACGCCATTTTCAGCACAAAATTCGGGATTGAATTAAAATTAAACATGCATAAAATAAACTTTTTGCCACGGTACCGTTTTTCCTGATGCATTTACATAAGTAAAACACAAATATGATTTGATTTTGTAAAAATAATTATCATACATTTTGTTTTGGGGGCTTGAAAGAGGTGTTTCCTGAGAGTCTCCACTAGCTAAGAATGACTCATGTACTAAGTAAAGAAGGACAGGAACACACAGGTAAAATACCCCACTTCAGTGCTTGGATCAGCCTTTCTCATGCTGTCCTCATTGAGTATATCATTTGATGTACTAAGTAAAGAAGGACAGGAACACACAGGTAAAATACCCCACTTCAGTGCTTGGATCAGCCTTTCTCATGCTGTCCTCCTTGAGTACGTTGTCCGATGTACTAAGTAAAGAAGGACAGGAACACACAGGTAAAATACCCCACTTCAGTGCTTGGATCAGCCTTTCTCATGCTGTCCTCATTGAGTATATCATTTGATGTACTAAGTAAAGAAGGACAGGAACACACAGGTAATAGACCCCACTTCAGTGCTTGGATCAGCCTTTCTCATGCTGTCCTCCTTGAGTATGTTGAGACACCGGGCAGGATTAAGAGAAACAAAAAAACACAGATAAGATTGGGGGGGGGGGGGTGGAGAGAGAGGGAAGACAAGGAGAAGATGGAGGATGCAGACTAGGACTAGGGCAAAGAGGACCCGGATGAGGAGGACTAGGGCAAAGAGGACCCGGATGAGGAGGACTAGGGCAAAGAGGACCAGGATGAGGAGGGGTAGGGCAAGGAAGATGAATACATTAGATACAATGCCATCATCACTAATTGTTTTGTTCTTGTTTTGAGCCAACCTATCAAAGTTAGCGTATGAGAACACTGATTTTCATTTGCTTCTTCACTTACCAATCCAACAGGACTTGAGAAAGCTCCATGTAGAAGGGATTGGGCATCGGTGTAAAGAACTTGGAGTCCAGCTCTGCCTGCTTCTTCTCCTGTAGAACCTCTGAAAGTGAGATCAGCACTTAACCTGTCAGGTTCTAAAGGACATAGGTGAATATCAGTAATTAAAGGGACACTTATTTGTGTTTTGGCAACTCTCTCTCTTTCTCTCTTTCTCTCTCTCTCTTTCTCTCTCTCTCTCTCTCTCACACACACACACACACACACACACTGCCACAGCTGTGCATAGAAGGGTGACGATCATAGTTTTTGGTTTTCCATCTGCAGTGGGCAAGGATTTATCTTCAAATCACTGAATGATCAGATGATGATCCTTTCTTGTGTAACTGCATCATGTTCCAATAGACTGCCCCTTCCATCTTTATTTTTCTTTCATACAACTCCCAAACAGCGGATTTGTTTTACGTTCATCTATGAAAGATACATCTTGAATGCGTGCACTTGGTGAGGTCATTCGAGTTTCGACTCGGTGGACACAGGTTGTGACGTCAATAAAATCTTACCGACAGTGAGCCACTCCGGAGGAACAATGCGACACTTTTGGCGTTTTTTGAGGTTCACAGCCATCCAAAGCGGTACTTTAACAGGCATACCTGCAGTGAACGGTCCGACATCACCCTGAAAAATTAAACGGAACGGGTAAGAACACACGATAACTAAGTTAGGGCAGGCCCAGTTCGCTAGCCACATGGGGTTAGATACTTACACTTATTAGATGAAGGGTAGCTTGCTCAAATTTAGGTACTATACGGATAATTTCTTTTTCTGCAAGGAATTCTATCTCAGCTGGGTTCATCGTGTCGCTGAGTTTGTTACTCTACTCGTCCTCAAAGTTACGCGGCAAAACTGCGAGGAGAAGGTAACTCCCATCACATCGACATTTAACGCATGCGCAGAGGTCCAAGGTGCCCACTATGGCAGCTTCCTTGCTTCGTCGGGAAGCCGGATTACTGAGTCAATTGTTGTCTAAGTCGCAGATTTCCAAGGTATGCGCAGAATTGAAGGAAACGTTTTTACACGTGAACATGCATTATCTGTGCCGTAACGTGTGACGTCGAACACATTGTGGAATGACCTTGCTTGCCTTACCTCGCCCAAACCAACAATAACATAACCCAAGAGCAGAACACACTGACACAGCTGAGGCTGAGCAGTACGATCGAAAGTTAGGCGCTTTCGCTCATCTGATCCTTCGCTGTCAACTGTTTGTGTCACATTGAGATTCCGCCGAAAGATCAATGCAATGTTTCTATATTAATCCATTGTCTGTAGTTAACGCTCTCTCTCACCACACTGAAACATCAGACAGTGCTCAACGAAAACATCCTGCTGTCATTTGTCAACCAATGGAAACATTGAAATTAAGTATCTAAATGCCAAAGACATTGAACCCTAGAAATGAAAGTAGACACTTTCGTGGCACCGATGCAAAATTCTTGTCCTCTACAGTAAAGCAGCATTGAATTGACCAGAATTGTTTTGTTTTTTTAATTGGCAACAGGTAGAACTAGAAGGCATTTGAGCAGGACAGACAAGAAATCATCATCACTTAATGTAGAGTAGTCGTCAGTTTGCTCGTTTTGTATCATCCTGCTGTACATTCCACAACTTCTCCATTCTCTAGACTTTTCTTTATGCAATGAAAGTTGATGAAGTTAATATAGTTTTACCTCTATCTACCATTTCAGCTCATGACAGTTACGTTTCTCTTGTTAGGGTTAAACCTGAAATTTGTAAAGCTAAATGTTGAAGATCTGTCACATATTAAAATCTTGCATTCTTCAAAGTAGGTGAAACTATTATGTATTAATCAAGATTATAATTGCAAAGAAACCAAGAGATTTGGAAGGAATTCGCATTTCTTAAAAGGTCACCACCCACCCCATCCATCACCCCATCACCACCACCCCACCCCATCCATCACCCCATCACCACCACCCCACCCCATCCACCACCCCACCCCATCCATCACCCCATCACCACCACCACCACCACCATCACCACCACCACCATCATCACCACCACCACCACCACCATCCACCACCATCACCAACCCACCCCATCACACCACCATCACCACCACCCACCCATCCATCACCACCACCACCACCATCACCACACCACCACCACCACCACCACCATCACCACACCACCACCACCACCACCATCCATCACCACCACCACCACCACCATCCACCACCACCATCACCACCACCACCACCACCATCACCACCACCACCACCATCATCACCATCACCACCACCACCACCACCACCATCACCATCCACACCACCACCACCATCCACCACCATCACCATCCACCACCACCATCACCACCACCACCACCACCACCATCACCACCATCACCACCACCACCACCATCCACCACCACCATCACCCCCACCCACCATCACCACCATCACCACCACCATCACCACCACCACCACCACCCATCACCACCACCATCACCACACCACCACCATCACCACCACCACCACCATCACCACCACACCACCACCACCACCATCACCACCACCACCACCATCACCACCACCACCACCACCATCACCACCACCACCATCACCACCACCACCACCACCATCACCACCACCACCACACCACCACCACCACCACCATCCACCACCACCATCACCACCACCACCACCATCCATCACCACATCACCACCACCACCATCACCACCACCATCACCACCATCACCACCACCACCACCACCATCACCACCACCACCACCACCATCACCACCACCACCACCACCATCACCACCACCACCATCACCACCACCATCCACCACCACACCACCACCACCATCCCACCCCATCCCATCCATCACCCCATCACCACCACCCCACCCCATCCATCACCCCATCACCACCACCCCACCCCATCCATCACCCCATCACCACCACCCACCCCCATCACCACCACCCCACCCCCATCCCCCAAAAGTTGTGGTTATGGTAACCCTGCCAACCTTTTTTATTTCCTGCTGACCCCAAACTTTTTTTCATCATGGCTTTGCCCTTCCTGTTGTTGCTTTGGCCATGTTAACAAAACCACAATTTCCTCCTCCTCCTCCCCCCCCCCCCCCCCCCCCCCCCCCCCCCAAGAATTCTGCTAGTAAGAATCATATGATTATTGAAGCTACACAGATCGAAGTGTTTACATCCTTGGGTGTTGTCACTCTCCCCACCCAAGAGTGAAACTGAGTACTTTCAAGGGCAGTCATGTCATGTCTTAGTAATCAAACCATGTGTGCAACTATCAATCCTGCATGAGGTTGGAATACACGGGTCCCAAGGTGAGGAGATGATGATGTGCCGCATCTCTCGGTGTTTATGTTTGTCTGCAGGTACCATGAAAGGATGCTCAAGCGTTCCAACTATTGGGAGGTGATATATATAAGGCAGCTTGACGCCCACACTTGGGCGATGGGTCACTGTACAAAACCTCTACCTTCTGATTTTTGACTCACATGCGAAGCAAAAGTGAGTCTATGTACTGAGCCGTGTCGTCCGTCCGTCCGGGCGTCCGTCCGTCCGTCCGTCCGGGCGGGCGTCCGTAAAAAACTTAAAGTTAAACGTTGGATTTTTCTCGGAGACTATTAAGTCTATCAACACCAAATGTGGCATGATGGTGTATGATGACAAGGCCTCAAAAAATATACATAGTGACTTGACCTTGCTTCAAGGTCAAGGTCACAGGAGCCATAAATGTGGTCTCAAAAACAGTCATTTTTCACATTTTCCCAATTTTCTCCCACGTTATTGAGAATGGCGACCTTAGCTACAAGTGGTATATAGGTCAAAGCAAGCCCTATCTTTTGATACCAGTTTGGTTGACCTTGCTTCAAGGTCAAGGTCACAGGAGCTCTTCAAAGTTGGATTGTATACATATTTTGAAGTGACCTTGACCCTGAACTATGGAAGATAACTGTTTCAAACTTAATAATTATGTGGGGCACATGTTATACTTTCATCATGAGACACATTTGGTCACATATCATCAAGGTCAAGGTCACTTTGACCCTTATGAAATGTGACCAAAATGGGGTAGTGAACCACTAAAAG
>JAWQFJ010030812.1:167500-170000 GCA_034096865.1 Theodoxus fluviatilis | reverse complement strand
GCGTGTGGTGGTGGCCATCCGCCTCAAGAAAGACTCCAAGCTCATGCTGAAAGCATTCAAAGAAGTAGGCATTGGCTTCCCGCTTGTTTTCAGTGGCACTTTGTCTTTGCTGTCTTCACAGGCACCCGTGTTTCTTGCAGCTGTTAGGCCACACAAAAATGTTGTGGTTATGGTAACATGGCAAAAGTAAATAGGCTTGGTAGGTCGGTGTGAATTTTTTGGGGGTTTGTTTGTGCTTTTGAATAGGCCAGATTGAACATAATTTAAGAGGTATTTTTCTTCTGAAAATCCTTTTTTCAAATGTAAATAGTGGATTCCCCGAGCACTGGAAGGGCAGGGAAGATGGGACAGCACGCAGTTTGTTGTTTACTGTTAATTTCTTTCTCCTTTTTTTTTCCGTTTTTCATAGCACAAATAAGAACAAAGATTAGAGTTGGCAGGAAAAATTATGGTCAGTTGGGTCACCGTATCAACAACTTTTTTTTTGTTGCCTTATGATGAATGAAAACTGTGCTGAGGGTCTATGTTTTCACCTGCACTGAAGATCTACTGAGGTAATGGAAAGAGAGAGACAGAGAGAAAGGGTGGTGGTGGGGGGGTGGGGTGGTGGTGGGGGAGAGAGAGAGAGAGTGAGTGTGTGTGTAGTATACAAGCTTCCCCTGGATGATATTGGGAAATGCATCATATCCTGATGCTGCATGATCGTGTCAGTTGGATGTACATTTATGTTGTTTTCCAGTGAAAGAGCCGCATCCTTGAAGTGATTGATGTTGTTTCAAGGGGAGGCTACTTGTGTCAGATGCATATTATAATCCTTGTAACGTGCAGCTTTTGGCTAACATGAAAAGATGATACCTCTGGTCATGGCATATATACAGTTTTGACATTCTCTTCATACCTCTCTTGTCCATCCAGAACTTCTTCATATCCCATGGCCCAACTGTTTCCTTCCCTCTTCATTTGTATTCAATTGCTTCTCTATGATTTCATTTCTCCTTCTTATTGTCCTACCAGCATGTATGCATTTCCTTGATAATGTCATTTGCACTTTTTTTATGCTTTGCAATCAGAATCAATCTTACAATTAGACAAACAAATCTGTGATCTGAGTTTGTATGGGCGTGGTCTGGGACATGTCTGCAGGTGCCTGTGGACAACCTGGAGATGTTGCTGCCAGACGGCACCATCCACATGTCCACTCTGGACAAGGGTGTCCTGGTGTCCACGGCCTTCATCGCTGGCGCTGGTATCCTCGCCAAGATCGTCACGGTCATGGCCCACGTGAAGGTAAATCCTTTTCTGTCAGTGGCCGCGCTTCTGTTCAGCACTGTAGCGTTGTGCTTGCCTTCTTCCTCATGGCAGACTTGACTCCCCAATTTGTTATATAGCTCCCAGAACATTTTGACTCTGGTGAAATGTCTGTGAAATTCTCAGCTTTTTATGATAAATGTCTTACAGTGTCAGTCTCACAGTGCACACAATGTCATTTAACTGCCAAACAGTATTGTTGTGCAGCAAACAACATCTGTCTGTCATGTCACCGTTTTGAGCACATATGGGTCCTTATGAATGAGAGGTCGTGCACATTTATAATTAAAAATGTATTGACCTGTTATTTGGTGGTTTGCAGTTTGGCTGATGTATGGAAGTGCATGTTTAGCAGCAAAAGTGGTGCACATTGGCTCTGCTCTACCCACTACCTTCCTCTCATGCCGCAGTCCTAGTCTACCCACTACCTTCCTCTCATGCCGCAGTCCTAGTCTACCCACTACCTTCCTCTCATGCCGCAGTCCTAGTCTACCCTCTAACTTCCTCTCATGCCGCAGTCCTAGCCTACCCACTACCTTCCTCTCATGCCGCAGTCCTAGTCTACGCACTACCTTCCTCTCATGCCGCAGTCCTAGTCTACCCACTACCTTCCTCATGCCGCAGTCCTAGTCTACGCACTACCTTCCTCTCATGCCGCAGTCCTAGTCTACGCACTACCTTCCTCTCATGCCGCAGTCCTAGTCTACCCACTACCTTCCTCTCATGCCGCAGTCCTAGTCTACCCACTACCTTCCTCTCATGCCGCAGTCCTAGTCTACCCACTACCTTCCTCTCATGCCGCAGTCCTAGTCTACCCTCTACCTTCCTCTCATGCCGCAGTCCTAGTCTACTCAAGCTTTAAGATTTTTCTTCTCCTTCCTCCTCCACCATGGCATCCACATCTTCTCTGCTTTGCAAAGCCATGTTCCTTTCTCAGAAGTTTCCCACTGGTGTCCACTCTCAACCTGCTTTCCCTTCCTAAGTTGATCAGTAGACAAACTGCTCTATACTTACATTAACCCTCTTACCGCCGGACATCCCATGGAAGTCCGAATCTCGAGAGATTTCGAGCATTAGCTCCGCAGTAAATTTGCTATCACCTGCCATATTGATTGTTAATTTCTGCTGATCGAGTGCATTTTTATTTATTTTGGAAACATCGATATCAGACGAGCCCCAGCCAGGATCATCG
>JAWQFJ010030812.1:130000-162500 GCA_034096865.1 Theodoxus fluviatilis | reverse complement strand
TTCTCTAAGCCTGTTCCGCAGGACGTCGCACGCCTCTCGGCTGCAACTGCTTCCCGCGGTTCCGTGAAGGCAATTCCGGCTGTGACGTTTGACTCCAAGTCCTTCTCTCAGCTGGAGAAGGCCTCTTCCGAGATGGTGAAAGGGTGCTCTTTGATTGGCACCTTCCTTGCTACTTTAACACCTACGATTGCCCTTCCCCATGACGGGTTTTCCAGTGGTTTTCAGCTCCTTCCCCGTCAGCGGATTGATCAGGATGCGGTCGGTAGCCTGCTCTATGCGTTGGATCATACCTATTCGCATTTAGCCTCTCTGGCTCTCCATGTGCGTGGTCAGCTGGCGTGCATGGCTCGCGATCGGGCGCTTTCTTCCACCGACTTTCTTGAGTCGGACGTTCGGCAGTTGCGCTCACTTCCTCTCGTCGCTCAGGCTATGTTTCCTGCCGACAAGCTAGACGACTGTCTGAAGCGCTTGGTTTCCGATGCCATGAGGCCTGTTCCACCCTCAGCGCATCCCCAACCTGTTCCTGCTGCCGGTTTCTCTGGCAAACGGCAATCTCACTCTAAGCGCAAATACCAGGGTCCCTCTGAGTCGGGCGGGAAGGTTTCGCGCACTGATAGTCATTTGCGCATTCCTTCTTCCTCTCAGGCGCGCCTGAGCCCTTCCGGTGCTGGTCGGGGTACCCAGAGCCGCCAGTTCGACCCTCCTCTGGGGGTAAAGGTAAAAAAGGTGTGGTTTTTTATAGCGACTTACACCCTTTGTCAGGGTCTCAAACCGCTTACACTTTACCCCCTGATCACTGGGCATCTTCATCAATCCTCACTGGTACCTCACAACAAACATAGTGACAGACATTTAAGACGCACACAGTCAGGTACCAGCACCAACTCCGCTCCCTGGGGAGTATTCCAACCCGATGCTGGCGCTTGGCCGCATACAAGGGTTAATCGCACAACGTTTTTGCCAATATTGCCCTCACAGGTACCCGGTTTTACTCCTGGGTGGGGAGAAACAATGCGAGTTAAGCATCTTGCTCAAGGATGCAACTCCGGGAACCGCGCAGCTTCGAACGCCGTACCCACTGGCCGCAAGCGACTGTAGGTCCAGTGCGCTAACCACTCGGCCACTCGACTCGTGCCGTTGCTGCTTCCGGTCGAGGACCACGCAAGCGACGCGGCGGTAGAGGGAGGGGTTCTTATCCCTCCCTCTCTCACCAGCGGGAGTACTTTCAGTAGGTCCCTCCCGCTGCCTGCCTCCTGGCCCTTGTCCCTACTTCACCCCAGTAGATCCTCCTTGCCGAGTTTCTACGGTGAGGCGACTGTTTTTTCGGATCAGGGGTTGGAGGCAGATAGTCAGGGAGGGATACGGCCGTCGGTTCGCCGGTCTGCGGGGGATCCCGTGCGGGTCGACGTCGCTATACAGGTAGATTTGAGTGAGGTTACGCGTGCCGACAGGCTTGTGGCTCGCTCCCACTCTTCTGATCGGTCTATTCCCCCTTTCGGTGTAGACCACCCTTCACCCCCCTCTAGATTTTGTTCTCGTGCAATCGAGACGACTTGTGACTGTCCCAATGGCATTTGTCTTATGCCACAGTTATCTCCTCAACTGAAATCTCCCTGTTTTGGGGATTCGGTTCCGCCTGTCGGAAGTGGGCGTCCTCGTGTTGCTGCATCTCGCCCACTTTTCCCCATATCCTCTACGTTGAGGGTTTCCTTTGCTAGCCCCACTGCTGCTCCGGTATCCCCGTGCAACATTTTGGTCTGGCGGGAGCAGTTCGGCTGTTCCACGGTTCCGACTGTTTCCGTCAGCCTCCGCGACAGTCGGCCTGACTCGCCTCTTGATGATTTTGCTCGCGCTCTTCAAGCGGGTACTACCTCTCGTGCTGCTCGCTCTCGCAGACGAGGTGTTTGTCGGTCTGGTACTCCCAGGGCTTCCACAGGGGCAACCCCGGTAGTTGATCAGGCTCCTCGCTCTTTTGATGTGTCTGACCGTGCGGCCACGATATCTCACGGATTGAAGCGGCGAGGTATTTCTCAATTGTCTGTTTCACTTGCTTTGTGTCATCGTCGCGACAGCACCAATAGAAACTATAGTGCAAAATGGTCCGTTTGGGTGCAATTTTGTCAGGCTAGACGTCGTCCTGTTGATCCTCTCAGACCCTCTGCAAGACATTTGGCTGATTTTCTGTCGCATCTTTTTGAAACTCGGTCGCTGTCCCATGCCTCTCACTGTAATTACCGTTCGGCGGTTACGAACACGATCAAAGCCTCTCGTGGCATTGACGTTTCTTTTCTGTCTGAGGATCCAACCATCAAACAGGTTTTGGATGGGATTAAGAACGAATTTCCACGACGTCAGATTTCTCCTCCTCTGTGGGATGTTTTTCTGATTTTGCGTTTTCTCTCTTCTACCACATTCGAACCGCTAGAGTCTTGTACCATCAAGCGCCTCACTCAAAAGACGGTCTTTTTGGTTATGCTCGCTTGTGCGCGTCGCATCGGTGACATACACGCCTTGAGTGGTCGTCCTTCGGATATCGAGTTCTCCGGAGGGGATTCTTCGTGCATTCTCTCTTTCCTTCCGGAGTTTCGTTGCAAGAATCAGAATCCTCTGTCCGACTGCCAGAGTATCGAGATTAAGGGTCTCTCTTGCATTCTCGACCCCGGCGAGGCTGATTGTGTCAACTGTCCGGTCCGTGCACTGAAAGTTTACCTGGCTAGAACTCAGTCTCGTCGTGTTGGCCGACGTAGACTGTTTCTTCCTTTGAAACTTGGTCAGGGTGAGGTCTCTAAGACTTCAATTTCCTGCTGGATTCGTCTTTTGATCACAGACGCGTATAGGAATGCACTGCTTGCTCCTCCGGCTGGTGCTTCCAGGACTCATGAGGTCCGCAAGGTTGCTACCTCGGTGGCTTTTGCTAAGAATGTCTCACTGTCTCATCTCATGAGAGCAGCATTCTGGCGCAGTGACTGCGTCTTCACGAATCACTACCTGCGTGACGTTCGAGTCCGTCGTCTTGATGACACCTTTGGCATCAACAAGTTGGTTGTGGCGGGTTCGGCTGTTCGCCTTTAAATGGTGAGTGGTCTGCTCCTCTTGCGGAGATGCACTACCCGCCTCCCTGCTTGGGTAATCTACCTAAGTTTTGTCTACTGGTACAGTATGTTTGGAAAACTTTAAGAAATTTAAACTAATTTCTATGTTTTCCTGACATACTTACCAGTAGACAAAATAATGTCCCACCCACCTCCCCTTTTTGGTGCATCTTCACTCGTTTGAGTGTTGTGTCGAAAAGTGACGTGGGGTGGCATTAGCACGTGAGCTATGCGCACGGGCAGGAAACAGGGAGAGTTGCCTCCCTTCCGCTGGCCGTGACGCGATAGATAAAGCCTTTTCATTGGCTTGTGCTAATGGCCACGTGGGGAAGTTTTTTGCAAATCTTTTTTCGAGGGTGAAAAAGGTCATATACCTAAGTTTTGTCTACTGGTAAGTATGTCAGGAAAACATAGAAATTAGTTTAAATTTTCTTAAAATAGCCAAGTTGTCCCACAGATCCACTTTTCCCCTAGAGGTCCCCTAAAATCCAGATCAGAAATGGCAGTTGACAGGCAGCATACCAGCAAAGACTTGTCTGACCTCAAGTGCCTGTTGCTGGTCTCTGAAGACTGATGCCAAGCAGTGATGAGTTCATTCTATTACTGTGACAGAGAATTTATATAATGTAGATAAACTGCTTGGTCTCGGCTGGGTAGTTTTGTGTCAGTGAATGCATCATGTTCCTTCATGCTGTATGCCTCCTTAGCTGTCTGCCCCGCTCTGCCCCTTGCTGTCTGCCCCGCTCAGTCCCTAGCTGTCTGCCCCGCTCTGCCCCTAGCTGTCTGCCCCGCTCTGCCCCTTGCTGTCTGCCTCGCTCTGCCCCTAGCTGTCTGCCCCGCTCTGCCCCTAGCTGTCTGCCCCTAGTTGTCTGCCCCTAGCTGTCTGCCCCTAGCTGTCTGCCCCGCTCTGCCCCTTGCTGTCTGCCCCGCTCTGCCCCTAGATGTCTGCCCCTAGCTGTATGCCTCCTTAGCTGTCTGCCCCGCTCTGCCCCTAGCTGTCTGCCCCTAGCTGTCTGCCCCGCTCTGCCCCGCGCTGTCTGCCCCGCTCTGCCCCTAGCTGTCTGCCCCTTGCTGTCTGCCCCGCTCTGCCCCTAGCTGTCTGCCCCTAGCTGTCTGCCCCGCTCTGCCCCTTGCTGTCTGCCCCTAGCTGTCTGCCCCGCTCTGCCCCTTGCTGTCTGCCCCTTGCTCTCTGCCCCGCTCTGCCCCTAGCTAGACGCCCCTAGCAGTCTGCCCCGCTCTGCCCCTTGCTGTCTGCCCCGCTCTGCCCCTTGCTGTCTGCCCCTTGCTGTCTGCCCCGCTCTGCCCCTAGCTGTCTGCCCCTAGCTGTCTGCCCCACTCTGCCCCTTGCTGTCTGCCCCTAGCTGTCTGCCCCTTGCTGTCTGCCCCACTCTGCCCCTTGCTGTCTGCCCCGCTCTGCCCCTAGCTGTCTGCCCCGCTCTGCCCCTTGCTGTCTGCCCCTTGCTGTCTGCCCCTACCTGTCTGCCCCGCTCTGCCCCTTGCTGTCTGCCCCTAGCTGTCTGCCCCTAGCTGTCTGCCCCGCTCTGCCCCGCTCTGCCCCTTGCTGTCTGCCCCTAGCTGTCTGCCCCGCTCTGCCCCTAGCTGTCTGCCCCTAGCTGTCTGCCCCTTGCTGTCTGCCCCTAGCTGTCTGCCCCGCTCTGCATCTTGCTGTCTGCCCCGCTCTGCCCCTAGCTGTCTGCCCCGCTCTGCCCCTAGCTGTCTTCCCCACTCTGCCCCTAGCTGTCTGCCCCGCTCTGCCCCTTGCTGTCTGCCCCGCTCAGCCCCTTGCTGTCTGCCCCGCTCTGCCCCTTGCTGTCTGCCCCTAGCTGTCTGCCCCTAGCTGTCTGCCCCTAGCTGTCTGCCCCTAGCTGTCTGCCTCTTGCTGTCTGCCCCGCTCTGCCCCTTGCTGTCTGCCCCGCTCTGCCCCTTGCTGTCTGCCTCGCTCTGCCCCTTGCTGTCTGCCCCGCTCTGCCCCTTGCTGTCTGCCTCTTGCTGTCTGCCCCGTTCTGCCCCTAGCTGTCTGCCCCTTGCTGTCTGCCCCGCTCTGCCTCTTGCTGTCTGCCCCGCTCTGCCCCTTGCTGTCTGCCCCGCTCTGCCCCTAGCTGTCTGCCCCACTCTGCCCCTTGCTGTCTGCCCTGCTCTGCCCCTAGCTGTCTGCCCCGCTCTGCCCCTTGCTGTCTGCCCCGCTCTGCTCCTAGCTGTCTGCCCCGCTCTGCCCCTTGCTGTCTGCCTCGCTCTGCCCCTTGCTGTCTGCCCCGCTCTGCCCCTAGCTGTCTGCCCCACTCTGCCCCTTGCTGTCTGCCCCGCTCTGCCCCTTGCTGTCTGCCCGCTCTGCCCCTTGCTGTCTGCCCCGCTCTGCCCCTTGCTGTCTGCCCCTTGCTGTCTGCCCCGCTCTATCCCTAGCTGTCTGCCCTGCTCTGCCCCTAGCTGTCTGCCCCGCTCTATCCCTAGCTGTCTGCCCTGCTCTGCCCCTTGCTGTCTGCCCCGCTCTGCCCCTTGCTGTCCGCCCCGCTCTGCCCCGCACTGCCCCTAGCTGTCTTCCCCGCTCTGCCCCGCTCTGCCCCTAGCTGCCTGCCCCGCTCTGCCCCTAGCTGTCTTCCCCGCTCTGCCCCGCGCTGTCTGCCCTGCTCTATCCCTAGCTGTCTGCCCCGCTCTGCCCCTTGCTGTCTGCCCCGCTCTGCCCTGCTCTGCCCCTAGCTGTCTGCCCCGCTCTGCCCCTAGCTGTCTGCCCCGCTCTGCCCCTTGCTGTCTGCCCCGCTCTGCCCCTAGCTGTCTGCCCCACTCTGCCCCTTGCTGTCTGCCCCACTCTGCCCCTTGCTGTCTGCCCTGCTCTGCCCCTAGCTGTCTGCCCCGCTCTGCCCCTAGCTGTCTGCCCCGCTCTGCCTCTTGCTGTCTGCCCCGCTCTGCCCCTTGCTGTCTGCCCCGCTCTGCCCCTTGCTGTCTGCCCCACTCTGCCCCTAGCTGTCTGCCCCGCTCTGCCCCGCTCTGCCCCTTGCTGTCTGCCCCGCTCTGCCCCTTGCTGTCTGCCCCGCTCTGCCCCTTGCTGTCTGCCCCGCTCTGCCCCTTGCTGTCTGCCCCGCTCTGCCCCTAGCTGTCTGCCCCGCTCTGCCCCTAGCTGTCTGCCCCGCTCTGCCCCTTGCTGTCTGCCCCTTGCTGTCTGCCCCGCTCTGCCCCTTGCTGTCTGCCCCGCTCTGCCCCTAGCTGTCTGCCCCACTCTGCCCCTTGCTGTCTGCCCCGCTCTGCCCCTTGCTGTCTGCCCGCTCTGCCCCTTGCTGTCTGCCCCGCTCTGCCCCTTGCTGTCTGCCCCTTGCTGTCTGCCCCTAGCTGTCTGCCCCGCTCTGCCCCTAGCTGTCTGCCCTGCTCTGCCCCTTGCTGTCTGCCCCCCTCTGCCCCTTGCTGTCTGCCCCGCTCTGCCCCGCACTGCCCCTAGCTGTCTTCCCCGCTCTGCCCTAGTCTGCCCCTAGCTGTCTGCCCCGCTCTGCCCCTAGCTGTCTTCCCCGCTCTGCCCCGCGCTGTCTGCCCCGCTCTATCCCTAGCTGTCTGCCCCGCTCTGCCCCTTGCTGTCTGCCCCGCTCTGCCCCTAGCTGTCTGCCCCGCTCTGCCCCTTGCTGTTTGCCCCGCTCTGCCCCTAGCTGTCTGCCCCGCTCTGCCCCTTGCTGTCTGCCCCACTCTGCCCCTTGCTGTCTGCCCTGCTCTGCCCCTAGCTGTCTGCCCTGCTCTGCCCCTAGCTGTCTGCCCCGCTCTGCCCCTTGCTGTCTGCCCCGCTCTGCCCCTTGCTGTCTGCCCCGCTCTGCCCCTTGCTGTCTGCCCCGCTCTGCCCCTAGCTGTCTGCCCCGCTCTGCCCCGCTCTGCCCCTAGTGTCTGCCCCGCTCTGCCCCTTGCTGTTTGCCCCGCTCTGCCCCTTGCTGTCTGCCCCGCTCTGCCCCTTGCTGTCTGCCCCGCTCTCCCCCTTGCTGTCTGCTCCGCTCTGCCCCTAGCTGTCTGCCCCGCTCTGCCCCTAGTGTCTGCCCCGCTCTGCCCCTTGCTGTCTGCCCCGCTCTGCCCCTTGCTGTCTGCCCCGCTCTGCCCCTTGCTGTCTGCCTTGCTCTGCCCCTTGCTGTCTGCCCCGCTCTGCCCCTTGCTGTCTGCCCCGCTCTGCTCCTTGCTGTCTGCCTCTTGCTGTCTGCCCCGCTCTGCCCCTAGCTGTCTGCCCCTTGCTGTCTGCCCCGCTCTGCCTCTTGCTGTCTGCCCCGCTCTGCCCCTTGCTGTCTGCCCCGCTCTGCCCCTAGCTGTCTGCCCCGCTCTGCCCCTTGCTGTCTGCCCTGCTCTGCCCCTAGCTGTCTGCCCCGCTCTGCCCCTTGCTGTCTGCTCCGCTCTGCCCCTTGCTGTCTGCCCCGCTCTGCCCCTTGCTGTCTGCCCCGCTCTGCCCCTAGCTGTCTGCCCCGCTATGCCCCTTGCTGTCTGCCCTGCTCTGCCCCTTGCTGTCTGCCCCACTCTGCCCCTTGCTGTCTGCCCCTTGCTGTCTGCCCCGCTCTGCCCCTAGCTGTCTGCCCCGCTCTGCCCCTTGCTGTCTGCCCCGCTCTGCCCCTAGCTGTCTGCCCCGCTCTGCCCCTTGCTGTCTGCCCCGCTCTGCCCCTTGCTGTCTGCCCCGCTCTGCCCCTAGCTGTCTGCCCCTAGCTGTCTTCCCCGCTCTGCCCCTTGCTGTCTGCCCCGCTCTGCCCCTAGCTGTCTTCCCCGCTCTGCCCGGCGCTGTCTGCCCCGCTCTGCCCCTAGCTGTCTGCCCCGCTCTGCCCCTTGCTGTCTGCCCCGCTCTGCCCCTTGCTGTCTGCCCCGCTCTGCCCCTAGCTGTCTGCCCCGCTCTGCCCCTTGCTGTCTGCCCCGCTCTGCCCCTTGCTGTCTGCCCCACTCTGCCCCTTGCTGTCTACCCCGCTCTGCCCCTAGCTGTCTGCCCCGCTCTGCCCGTAGCTGTCTGCCCCGCTCTGCCCCGCTCTGCCCCTTGCTGTCTGCCCCGCTCTGCCCCTTGCTGTCTGCCCCGCTCTGCCCCTTGCTGTCTGCCCTGCTCTGCCCCTAGCTGTCTGCCCCGCTCTGCCCCTAGTGTCTGCCCCGCTCTGCCCCTTGCTGTCTGCCCCGCTCTGCCCCTTGCTGTCTGCCTCGCTCTGCCCCTTGCTGTCTGCCCCGCTCTGCCCTAGCTGTCTGCCCTGCTCTGCCCCGCTCTGTCCCTTGCTGTCTGCCCCGCTCTGCCCCTTGCTGTCTGCCCCTAGCTGTCTGCCCTGCTCTGCCCCTAGCTGTCTGCCCCACTCTGCCCCTAGCTGTCTGCCCCGCTCTGCCCCTTGCTGCCTGCCCCTAGCTGTCTGCCCCTAGCTGTCTGCCCCGCTCTGCCCCTTGCTGTCTGCCCCGCTCTGCCCCTTGCTGTCTGCCCCGCTCTGCCCCTTGCTGTTTGCCCCGCTCTGCCCCTAGCTGTCTGCCCCTTGCTGTCTGCCCCTTGCTGCCTGCCCCGCTCTGCCCCTTGCTGCCTGCCCCGCTCTGCCCCTTGCTGTTTGCCCCGCTCTGCCCCTTGCTGTCTGCCCCGCTCTGCCCCTTGCTGTCTGCCCCTTGCTGTCTGCCCCGCTCTGCCCCTTGCTGTCTGCCCCACTCTGCCCCTTGCTGTCTGCCCCGCTCTGCCCCTAGCTGTCTGCCCCGCTCTGCCCCTTGCTGTCTGCCCCACTCTGCCCCTTGCTGTCTGCCCCGCTCTGCCCCTAGCTGTCTGCCCCGCTCTGCCCCTAGCTGTCTGCCCCGCTCTGCCCCTTGCTGTCTGCCCCACTCTGCCCCTTGCTGTCTGCCCCTTGCTGTCTGCCCCGCTCTGCCCCTAGCTGTCTGCCCCGCTCTGCCCCTTGCTCTCTGCCCCGCTCTGCCCCTTGCTGTCTGCCCCGCTCTGCCCCTTGCTGTCTGCCCCGCTCTGCCCCTAGCTGTCTGCCCTGCTCTGCCCCGCTCTGCCTCTTGCTGTCTGCCCCGCTCTGCCCCTTGCTGTTTGCCCCTAGCTGTCTGCCCCACTCTGCCCCTAGCTGTCTGCCCCGCTCTGCCCATAGCTGTCTGCCCCTAGCTGTCTGCCCCTAGCTGTCTGCCCCGCTCTGCCCCTAGCTGTCTGCCCCTAGCTGTCTGCCCCGCTCTGCCCCTAGCTGTCTGCCCCACTCTTCCCCTAGCTGTCTGCCCCGCTCTGCCCCGCGCTGTCTGCCCCTAGCTGTCTGCCCCGCTCTGCCCATTGCTGTCTGCCCCGCTCTGCCCCTAGCTCTCTGCCCCGCTCTGCCCCTAGCTGTCTGCCCCGCTCTGCCCCTAGCTGTCTGCCCCACTCTGCCCCTAGCTGTCTGCCCCGCTCTGCCCCTTGCTGTCTGCCCCGCTCTGCCCCTAGCTGTCTGCCCCGCTCTGCCCCTAGCTGTCTGCCCCGCTCTGCATCTTGCTGTCTGCCCCGCTCTGCCCCTTGCTGTCTGCCCCGCTCTGCCCCGCTCTGCCCCTTGCTGTCTAGTGAAGCCGAGAGCTGGCTCTCCATTTTCCCACTGAGACTCGGAGTTCTGCATTAAGTGATGACTTTGGGGGGAACAAAGTGCTGCTCTACCTCAAAGTCTTCGCGTGGCAGCTAAATTGAGGACACCTGGTCAGAGAAGGGAACTGGGAGGGAGAGCAGAGGGAACTTGGCTGGCACTGCTCTGCAAGGGAATGCTGCCAGGAGTGGAGATGGGCAGCATGGGACACATGCATGAAAGGAAAAGGGCTGTTTTTGATGCTGCATTCAAGGATGTTTTCACAAATACGACAGCTCACTTGAAAATACCAACTCACTGATATATGAAACACTTTACAGTTAATTGACACAAAGATGCTTGCATACTAGTACATCCCACTTTGAACGTAATAGACCCCACTTTGAATGTACTACAGCCCACTTTGAACATACTACATCCCACTTTGAACGTAATATGCCCCACTTTGAACGTACTACATCCCACTTGAACAGACTACATCCCACTTTGAACGTACTATGCCCCACTTTGAACGTACTACATCCCACTTTGAACATACTACATCCATTTTTGAACGTACTCTGTCCCACTCTGAATGCACTACATCCCACTTTGAACAGACTACATCCCACTTTGAATGTAATTTGCCCCACTTTGAACGTACTGCATCCCACTTTAAACATACTACATCCCACTTTGAAGGTACTATGTCCCACTTTGAATGTACTACATCACACTTTGAAGGTACTATGTCCCACTTTGAATGTACTACATCACACTAGCAAAGCACTACCCTACAAATCCCAGTCAAATGACATGTTTCTCTCATGCAGTGCTGAAAGGTAAGCACACCAATTGGCTTCAAACACAAAGAATGCTTTTCTCAACAATGACGACAAAAATGTATTTCAAACATGCTGTCTGAATACTTGGTTTTAACACACAGAGCCAAAGCCCTGTCTGGATGCATTTTCGTTGCTGTTTTCCCTAACAAAAAAACTCTGTACTTTGCCTTTCAATTCACCCCATCACATCTCTCTTGCCCTCCAGGCAACATCTCAGAGATGGAGGTGGAGCGGCGCGTGGAGGACTTCCTCTTCAAGAAGACAGGCGTCCGTCTGGATTTCGATGCTTCTGAAGCCATCGCCCTCCTCAAGGGCTTCGGCATCCTGAGCGACAGCAAGGACAAGCTGAACGTCCTGCCCCTGGACGCGGCTTTCCGCAACCTTCCGCAGCAGCCCCAGTCCCTGATAGCGCGAGCCATGGAGGCAGACTTGGAAGAAGGATACGACAGGAATGAGTACCTGGAGACGGAGGAGGAGTACAAGGACGAGGATAGAAAGGCCTCTGCCTATGGATGGAAGTGAGCAGGTGACAGACTTGTGGTGTCCCCGAGAAATGGGGGTGGGGGGTGGGGGGTGGTGGTGTTCCTCCCTTTGGAATATAAAATGTTGCTTTCCTGTGAGTGAAGGTCGTGACAAAGGTTGTAATGGAGCTGGGAAGTCTCTGCAGATGGGTGAGCATGGTTTCCTCTTCAGAAAGAATAGAAAGTGTGTTTGGTTTATGAGAAGCGTAGACAGGGAAATGGAATGTTTTCATGCTAGTTGTTTTCTTGATTCAGCGGCAGTCTATTCCCAGGACAATGAAGATATTACCTTTGAAATATAACACAAGATTCGTATCCCACATAATTGGTTTTATCATTCCCTTTCAGAAAGTCTGCAAGAAAATCTCTAAACCAAGCATTTTGGTGGAGGTATGGGAAATTCTTAACAAGAACAGACTATAAATATCGCTGACTTAAAGTTTTGTCCCAGTTTGTGTGACACTTTTCATTAAGCCCAGAGGGCTATTGCAATACCTGATGTACAAGGAAATTTGTGTACTGAAGTCCAAGAGCTGTGATAAAAGGAGCCACACTATAATCAACAGGTGACTCTAATTCACGTCTATGAGTACTGGACTTGTCCAGTTTACTTAATCAAGGTTGTGGTTGGAAATAAAACCATGTATAGTAATTGAGAATTCTTACTGGTTGATAACTATTTTGAAGCAGCTCTCTCCCAGTGAAGAAATGAAACATGATGATGAGAGATGTAGAAATAAATAGGTGCTTGATTATGCCTTGACCATTCAGATCTGAATTCTTCAGGTGTAATATCAATAAGAAGCTTCTACCCAAAGGGAGACCTTTGTTGATGCCAACTAATTGCAAAAAGCAAAAAGGGGTTTATTTATATTGTACTTGGAAGAAATGTGCTGGTTTGGGAATAATTGCATTGAATGTAGATAAGCCAATGGAATGTGGATTTTATTCATGTACATAGTTCCAGTGCTACTTGAAGACAGTTGTTAGTCCAGTTTGAGTCAGCGGCATGGACCCCGAGATTTGATTGTTTAGATCAATCGTCTTTTACATCATCCTGAAGTCAGACCAAAGGTGTGTGTAGCGTGGGGCTGTTGTTGTTAATGCCTGCTTGCCCTGCTTTGCTGGACTGAGAAAATGTGAACCATCATAGGGAGTTTGATGTTGCAAAATATAGACTTGGCATTTCACATCATCTGATGATGTCAGGACATTCACCTGGTTTTGCTGCTGCTTGATTTCCAATGAAGCCTGAAAGTTGAAAGTATTCCACAGGGAAAACAGTCTTTATGGAAGACACGTTGAAACCCTCTAGATGGCTGAAGCTGTCATCCTCAGGGAAAAGTCTGATGTCAATCCACTCTGAACAAGCACTTTCTGGTGTTTTACTGGTTTCTGAAAACTGGCTCACTTTCGTCACTCTTACATTTCAACATTTCTAAGAGATGAGAATGTGTATATCTTTTCCCATTTGAATTGCAGTTTAAGACTCTTCCCCTCCCCCCGCCACCCCCTACCCCACCCACCCCCTACCTCACCCACCCCACCCACTTCCACCCACCCTGACATGATTTGTGAAAGAAGGTTTTGGCAAATGTTACAGGCAATAAAAGCTGGATGCACAACATTTTCATGTGCAGCATTTATGTAAGCACCATAGATGAATCCAGAATGGGTGCAATTGACAGTAGGAGACACATTGACACATCTTCTAAGCACGGAGGGGAAAGTTCGCCATCTTTTGCAGTGGATGCCTTGGAGGGAGGATGCAAAAAGATTAAAATTGCCTCAACCACTTTCACTGTGTTGTTGGCTTTTGAAGTATTTTTTATTTTATCTCTAAAATGTGGATCTTATTACTTCGAATAAATACCAGTGAAATCTAGTATTTATAGTCATATCTTCTCCATGCAGCATTTTTCTGGTTCTATTGCATATTTTTGTTGATTATTATTTGGGTGGAGCAGTTATGCACAGAAACACACACCTGACCTGTGCAAGTGATATTCTGTTTTTATTTGATTTTTGTTTTTGAGAAGTCTAACGAGACCACTTGTCATTATAGCATTGAACTGCTTCGCAGCGTCATATCACTAAAAGAGTGCTCTCACTTGATGGCAAAGCAAAAAGGTTTATTCCATCATACTTGTTAATTCCTGCTGCATGAAAAATCTGTCATCCCAATAACAGTCATGGATTAGATACTTGTCATCTTTCCAACCTGACATGAACATTTGGTATTTCAGTGCTGGACTCTGCTAGGCTAGAATGAATAAATTGTCCATCTCAAAGTAACAAATTGGTGCATGAGATGAAATAATATGGGAATACTGCCACAACCTACCCGTCGGATTATAATGTCACCTTCCTGAATTTATGACTAATAAGCCTTCTACTACTGAAGGCTACTGCATGACCCTCTGGCTATTTCTCACTGTCATAGCAGCATAAATTTGCCATCACCTTCCTCTGTTCATCAGGGAGCGCCAGCAGAGATTCGGCTTGCACATTAATGAGTGGCGACATGAAGCTCTTTGAGATCCAAATGTGCAGCAATGCTACTCCATGAAACTAGTAACTTCACCATCTTGTGGGGAAAGGGTGACTTACATCGGACTGCTTAACTAACAACGTGAAGAAAACTGAAAAAGTAGGAGTGTGGTGTGATATGTTCAGCTGGGATTGGCCTCATAGCCTGCCTTATCATGAGTTTGCAATGACATGGAAGTTTTATCCACAGGTTTCTCAGGAAATCGCTTGTTGATGATGATGATGTCTACTTGTATAGCGCATATATCCATACTGCCGTATGCTCAAAGCGCTTGAGCCGATGTTGAGGCTGTCTCTCAGTGTGTCGTGTCTCAAGTCAATGAGACCAGTCTCCTGCTGCCAAGGCCAATTACATTGTTGTCAGTCTGAGTACCAGCATCCACATCCAGGTGACTGAAGTAGCTTCCTTTAGTGCAAGGTTGTACAGTTCTTTTGTGAATACCAACATGTTAAAAGTCAAGTTGCCAATGTGCATTTTTAATATGTATGTGCACAGATGCTTTGAATAAATACATAGTCTGAATGGATTCTTTGACTTGACTGTTTTTTATGCTGGTTTTACAGTATCATTGATATATCATAGGTTCAAGAACGTTTTTGTTAAAGCACCGTTAAGAGCCCTGAACATTATGCTGTGCTCCAAATAGTAATTGCCTGAGTGTTCTCTTCAGTATAGATCTATGCTGCCATTGGGCCCATTTGCATGAGGAGGAAGGAGGTTCCCTCATGAGCAAGACTTACTACTGAAGGAAATACAATAAGAGTTACATCAGATGTTACTTGCTATGCATGGGCTACAGTTTGCATTGCAGTTGTGACCATAGAGGTATGTAGTAACTCCCTAGGCAGGAAATATAAGAATTCCAGGAATTGGCCTTTGTGTGTATGTGCGTCTTTGGCTGTCGTCTGCATTTTGACAGAGCAAGTCCTCATGCAACTCGTCTGCAATTTGCAATATTTGGCGGTGATGAAATCTAAACTTGCTGCTGATTGTACATGAATGCAGCCATATTCATGTTGGCAACTGAGTTGTGTTCAGGCGCCTGACAGGCTGCGTGTGTCACAGCTCTGCGTAAAAAAGTCTTCTTCTACCAAGTTAACCCTGTTTTGGGGTTTGTACTAGGTGCTTCCATACAAGGTTCCTTCATTTAAGGATATTGTGTGTAGAAGACATTCGACTTTCTACCGGATTTACCTCAAAATCATTTCATTTGGATTACATCGTGCCTTGCCAATGACGACAGAGCTGAGCTCACCGTCTTCTCGATGAGTGAACTTTTATCCAGCAAGGATCCAACGCCACCACAGCGACTGAAGTATGAAAGGGACGAGCTTCTAGCCTTGAGATCTCTCAATGCACAAATTGCCGCTTCTGTTCAAGAAACAGTGAAATTGCTGGACATCCGTCCTACCAAGAAGAGAGGAAAACGAAGTGGGAGACGCAAACAGAGACGGATCAAGGTAATAACAAATATTTTTCATTCCACAATCCGACTGCGATTGAAAACTTGTGCCAACCAGAATAACTTGCTCCAAGCTCACCCACCTAAACCATCATCAGCCCTGCATGTCGCTTTACTAAATGCCCAGTCTACTCGAAACAATACTGAAGTCAAAGTAGATCCGACTGAAGATGACAACATCAACACCTCACTGTCCCATTCACATTCCTCATGTATATGTGGCACATGCGATTTGAGAGTGCATTGGGATGACAGAGGATTGGTCTGTGACCAGTGTGGTCAGTGGTTCCACGGACAGTGTCAGAGCATAGACACACAACACTACGACTCCTTAGCTAATTGCAGCAAGGGGCCCTGGTACTGCGCAGTCTGCGGCAGTCCAAACAGCATCACTGCCTTTGACCTTCATGGCATGGACTGGACCGACTCTTCTCTCCCTGACCACTCCAGCTCTTGGGGTACACCTACCGACCAAAACTTCAAACCCCTCCACTCATCAACCCCTACCCGTGCAAACCAGCAGGACAAGTTCAAGTACCGACCCCTGCGCATCATAAATGTGAACTTCCAGTCAGCCAGCTCCAAGAGGGCAGAATTACCAAATCTCCTGGACACTATGAAGCCTGACGTCATCCTGGGCACAGAAACTTGGCTGGACCCATCAGTGGCCACAGCGGAAATTTTCCCCGACTCATACGGATATAGGGTGCACAGGAGAGACAGGGGAGGGCGGGGAGGTGGAGTCCTAGTTGCAGTCCGGAACAACCTCGACAGCTACATCGCCCCTGAATTGGAAGAGGATGGCTGCGAACTCATCTGGGTGCGACTCAAGCTTAAGGGCAGGCGTACCTTGTTCTTGGGCGCTTACTACAGACCCAATGTAGCAGACGAGCAGAGCCTGCTGAAATTCGGCGCTTCACTCCAGAGGGCTACCATGCAACAGAACGCTTTCCTCCTGGTGGGAGGAGACTTCAACCTCCCAGGCCTGGATTGGGGCTCTGTAACCACAAGAAGTAATTCGCCCTGTCCGAGACTTCATAATGACTTCCTTAACATGGTCTACGACAACGGTCTAGAGCAGCTTGTGAAGGAGCCGACTAGAGATGACAACACGTTGGATCTTTTCCTAACGAGTTGTCCCCAGCTCGTTCCACGCGTGGAAGTTGTTCCTGGCCTGTCTGACCACCTCATCCCATACTGCGAACTCAACATCTGCACCCCAAGAAAGAAGCAACAGCGGCGAGTAATCCCGCTTTACAACAGAGCTGACTGGTCAACGCTGAGGCAGGCTGCCACAGATTTGAGCACCGACCTTCAACAGAGGCAGGGCACTGCCACAACTGAGGAGCTTTGGAACACCTTCAAGGAGGGTCTCCAGGCAGCAGTCAAGGTGTCTGTGCCCACCAAGTTGTCTACGACGAAGGTCAGCCAGCCCTGGATTACTGCAGATCTTAGACGTCTGATCAACAAGAAGAACCGAGCCTACCGTTGCATGAAGAAGTACGGATCTGAAAAGACTAAAGCGAATATGAAACGCTTTCGCAGAGAAGCGCAGCGCCGCCTGCGCCACGCCTACTGGAAGTACCTCAACAACATCTTCACGGGGGAGGACGACCCGGAAAGAGATAGAAAGAACAAGCGTTTCTGGACGTACATCAAGAACCAGAAATCGTCTGGTACCAGTGTTGCACCCTTGAAGAAAGACGGCCAGCTGACTTCTGACCCAACAGTACAGGCGGAGGTCCTCAACGCCCAGTTCCAGTCCGTGTTCGGTGACGGCGCCACGTACAGCGAGGATGAGTTCGAGGCCAAGACTGGCACGCCAGTCTTGGTCATGCCCACCATGCACAAGATCCATATCACAGAGCGCGGCGTCCAGAAACTGATGTCGAACTTGAACCCAAACAAGGCCACAGGACCCGACGGGATTAGCCCCCGCATTCTCAAAGAACTTGCAGAGGAGCTCGCACCAGGCCTCACCACCGCCTTCCAGACATCCCTTGCCACTGGATCAGTTCCAGCTGACTGGAAGGACGCGTACGTCACTCTGATCTTCAAGAAGGGCAAGCAGTACGACCCCGCCAATTACAGGCCGGTGTCCCTTACCTGCGTGGCGTGCAAACTTATGGAGCACATTGTGGTGAGTGCCCTGCTGCAGCATTTTGACAACAACAACATTCTCGACGATAAACAACACGGCTTTCGTCGTGGTCGATCCTGTGAGACGCAGCTCCTGGATTTTACCGAAGAGCTCACGAGCAACCTGGAAGGAGGGAAGCAGACGGACGTGCTGATCATGGATCTAGCGAAAGCGTTTGATCGCGTCAACCACAGCCTGCTGACCCACAAACTCAGAAACTATGGTGTCCAGGGCGCTGCCCTCGCGTGGATCCAGAGCTTCCTTCAACGCCGACGGCAGGCTGTGGTGGTGAACGGCAGTTGCTCCTCCTTCGTTGACATCCGCTCAGGGGTGCCACAAGGCTCGGTTCTCGGGCCGACGCTATTTTTAGCCTATATCAACGATCTCCCCAGGAGACTGACGGCACTGGCACGTCTGTTTGCGGACGATACTGCAGTCTACAGGACGGTGACCAACGACATCGACCAGGCCCAACTACAACAAGACCTCCAATACCTAGCGGAGTGGGAGAAGAGCTGGGACATGCAGTTCCATCCTGCCAAGTGCAATACCTTGCCAGTTACGAGGAGCAGACGCCCACTACAGCCCTCCTACCAGCTTCACGGACATACCCTAGAGACAGTGAGGGCGGCCAGGTACCTGGGTGTGATCATACAGGATGACCTCTGCTGGGACGACCATATCAACAGCATCGTCAGCAGGGCAAACCAGACCCTAGGCTTCCTCCGGCGCAACCTCAAGATCTCTTCAAGAGCAGTCAAAGAAAGGGCATACAAGGCCTTTGTCAGGCCTACTCTCGAGTATGCCTCGTCGGTATGGGATCCTCATTCCCAGAAGCACATCGACAAGGTCGAGGCTGTCCAGAGACGTGCTGCCCGTTTCGTCTGCAACCGCTACCATAACACTTTAAGTGTCAGCCAGATGCTGGACTCCCTTGGGTGGCAGTCCCTGAAGGAACGCAGGAAGCTTGCTCGCCTGTCGATGCTGTATAAGATCAAACACAGCATCGTCCACTGTCCTGGCATCAAGTCAAAGCTGGTTCCCCCACCACCACGCCAGCGACGATGTCATAGCCAGCAGTTCAGCCTCATCACCTGCCGAACGCAGTACCGGAGTGCAGCCTTCCTCCCCAGAACAATAAGGGACTGGAATGCCCTACCTCCAGCCGTGGTTGAGGCCAGCACTGTCGACACGTTCGTGTCGCGTGCCTCCCGCTAGGACGGGACCACTGTGACTCTTGGGCCCCCCCCCCCCCCCTCCCCCCAGACTCCCCAACCTGTAAAAAATTCACGTGCCAAAGTAATCACTATTGATGATCGTGGGCAGGAACGGAAAGAAGAAGAAGACATATTGTTCTCACTCTAGCCAGCTTGCACTCTCTCCACCAAATTTGTGATATCCTGGCGTGCATCGACACACATTTTCCTCATGCAGCTGTACTTCAGCCATTAGCCATGGGTGCTGCAATAGGCTGCTGCTGCTGCTGCTGCTGTTGGAGGAGAGGACTGTTCAGCAGCTGCAGCCCAATGCAGTGCTCATGGATCCTGGCTGAGGTAGAATTTTGGTTGTTTTACTTCATCCTTACTTGTGAAGGAACCACCACTTTTGACTCGTGCATCCCTAAGTAGTAATTTTACTTGAATAGTCGACACTCGCATAGTAAAGTACTAAAACATTGCTTTGTTCTAATGCCTACAGGCAGATGTGTAGTGGACAAAGTAATGGGCAAGGCAAGATATGGGTGCTGGGGTAGGAGTGAGAGGTGGGGAGGGGATGGAGGAGGGGAGGGGGAAGAAATATCGGGAATGAGAGAATGAATTCACCATATGAGGCACAACTTTGATACCTTTTCAATTCTTTTATGCTGTTGTATGACTTCACTGTCAATATTTCCCACAAAGATTATAATAAAGTCAGTCTACGGGGTGGTCTATGATCCATCAAGCTTAGATTTGTTCCTCTCAACCAGGTGATGAGGTAAGCAACTAACAATTTCATGTAATCAATATTACACTTTGAAACCTATGCGTGGTGATCTGTTTTGGGGGTGGGTGGGTAGATGTGTGGGTGCATGGTGATCTGTGATTTCTATGGAGAGGTCAGTGGCACCAAAGAACTGCCCCTGGATGGGGGGTGTCTGTGGCAATGGGGGCAGACATCAGCTCCATTTGCCAGATCATCGGGCACAGCTCTCCACTGCACCATTTTTGACTCACATGCGAAGCAAAAGTGAGTATGTACTCACCCGTTTCGTCCGTCCGGGCGTCCGGCGTCCGGGCGTCCGAAAACTTTAACGTTGGATTTTTCTCGGAGACTATTAAGTCTATCAATACCAAATGTGGCATGATGGTGTATGATGACAAGGCGTCAAAACACATACATTGTGACTTGTCCTTGCTTCAAGGTCAAGGTCGCAGGGGCCATAAATGTTGCCTAAAAACAGTCATTTTTCACATTTTCTCAATTTTCTCTGAAGTTTTTTAGATTGGATACCTGACCTATATATGGTATATAGGGCAAAGTAATCCCTATCTTTTGATACCAGTTTGGTTGACCTTGCTTCAAGGTCAAGGTCACAGGAGCTCTTCAAAGTTGGATTGTATACATCTTTTGAAGTGACCTTGACCCTGAACTATGAAAGATAACTGTTTCAAACTTAATAATTATGTGGGGCACATGTTATACTTTCATCATGAGACACATTTGGTCACATATCATCAAGGTCAAGGTCACTTTGACCCACATGAAATGTGATCAAAATGGGGTAGTGAACCACTAAAAGTGACCATATCTCATGGTAGAAAGTGCCAATAAGCACCATTGTGCTTCCTATGTCTTGAATTAACAGCTTTGTGTTGCATGACCTTGGATGATCTTGACCTTGGGTAAAAGTCACATGTATTTTGGTAGGAAAAATGTGTAAAGCATTTCTTAGTGTATGATGTCATTGGTAGGTTTAGTTGTTTGACCTTGACCTTGAAGGTCACCTGAAGGTCAAGGTCATATAAAGGTCAAGGTCAAGCATGTGAGTCGTATGGGCTTTGCCCTTCTTGTTGGTAGTTGTCTTTTATTGTTTTGCTTTCCTGATCCCTGTGTGTGTGTGTGTGTGTGTGTATTTATATATGTGTGTATCAAGGACTACTAAAGAGAAAGGACTAGCACAGTCTATGTTCAGACTTTCCTAGCAAAGGCCATTTGCCTCCTCACTCTGTTTGTCTATCATTTGCAATTTTTCTCTTTAAAACTACCATTTAATGTGTCCTAAAGGTTATGATGTAGTATTAACATAATCTTAGTTTGATTTTGTAAAGTTTAAATATGAATTTTATTGCCAACATGAGGTATAGAGGGTCTCTCCAGTAGCACGCGTTCACACTAAAGTATTATCAATCTAAACACCTGTCTTTCTTTTGCAATAAGTGTATTGTACAATTTTTTAAACATGATTTGGGAAAACAATATGACACATCCAGTCCCAATACACACACACTCTGTCTGTCTGCAGACACACACATCCAGTCCCAATACACACACACTCTGTCTGTCTGCACACACACACATCCTGTCCCAATACACACACACTGTCTGTCTGCAGACACACATCCAGTCCCAATACACACACACTCTGTCTGTCTGCAGACACACACATCCAGTCCCAATACACACACACTGTCTGTCTGCAGACACACACATCCAGTCCCAATACACACACACTGTCTGTCTGCAGACACACACATCCAGTCCCAATACACACACACTGTCTGCAGACACACACATCCTGTCCCAATACACACACACTGTCTGCAGACACACACATCCTGTCCCAATACACACACACTGTCTGCAGACACACACATCCAGTCCTAATAAGCACACTCTGTCTGTCTGCAGACACACACATCCAGTCCCAATACACACACACTGTCTGCAGACACACACATCCAGCCCCAATACACACACTGTCTGCAGACACACACATCCAGTCCCAATACACACACACTGTCTGCAGACACACACATCCAGTCCCAATACACACACACTGTCTGCAGACACACACATCCAGTCCCAATACACACACACTGTCTGCAGACACACACATCCAGTCCCAATACACACACACTGTCTGCAGACACACACATCCAGTCCCAATACACACACACTCTGTCTGTCTGCAGACACACACATCCAGTCCCAATACACACACACTCGTCTGTCTGCAGACACACACATCCAGTCCCAATACACACACACTGTCTGCAGACACACACATCCTGTCCCAATACACACACACTCTGTCTGTCTGCAGACACACACATCCAGTCCCAATACACACACACTGTCTGCAGACACACACATCCAGTCCCAATACACACACACTGTCTGCAGACACACACATCCTGTCCCAATACACACACACTGTCTGCAGACACACACATCCAGTCCCAATACACACACACTCTGTCTGTCTGCAGACACACACATCCTGTCCCAATACACACACACTGTCTGCAGACACACACATCCAGTCCCAATACACACACACTGTCTGCAGACACACACATCCAGTCCCAATACACACACACTGTCTGCAGACACACACATCCAGTCCCAATACACACACACTCTGTCTGTCTGCAGACACACACATCCAGTCCCAATACACACACACTGTCTGCAGACACACACATCCAGTCCCAATACACACACACTGTCTGCAGACACACACATCCAGTCCCAACACACACACACTGTCTGTCTGCAGACACACACATCCAGTCCCAACACACACACACACTCGTCTGTCTGCAGACACACACATCCTGTCCCAACACACACACACTCTGTCTGTCTGCAGACACACACATCCTGTCCCAACACACACACACACTCTGTCTGTCTGCAGACACACACATCCAGTCCCAATACACACACACACTGTCTGTCTGCAAACACACACATCCTGTCCCAATACACACACACTGTCTGCAGACACACACATCCAGTCCCAATACACACACACTCTGTCTGTCTGCAGACACACACATCCTGTCCCAATACACACACACTGTCTGCAGACACACACATCCAGTCCCAATACACACACACTCTGTCTGTCTGCAGACACACACATCCTGTCCCAATACACACACACTCTGTCTGTCTGCAGACACACACATCCTGTCCCAATACACACACACTGTCTGCAGACACACACATCCAGTCCCAATACACACACACTCTGTCTGTCTGCAGACACACACATCCTGTCCCAATACACACACACACTCTGTCTGTCTGCAGACACACACATCCAGTCCCAATACACACACACTCTGTCTGTCTGCAGACACACACATCCTGTCCCAATACACACACACACTCTGTCTGTCTGCAGACACACACATCCTGTCCCAATACACACACACACTCTGTCTGTCTGCAGACACACACATCCAGTCCCAATACACACACACACTCTGTCTGTCTGCAGACACACACATCCAGTCCCAACACACACACACTCTGTCTGTCTGCAGACACACACATCCTGTCCCAACACACACACACACTCGTCTGTCTGCAGACACACACATCCTGTCCCAATACACACACACTGTCTGCAGACACACACATCCAGTCCCAATACACACACACTCTGTCTGTCTGCAGACACACACATCCTGTCCCAATACACACACACTCTGTCTGTCTGCAGACACACACATCCTGTCCCAATACACACACACTCGTCTGTCTGCAGACACACACATCCTGTCCCAATACACACACACTGTCTGCAGACACACACATCCTGTCCCAATACACACACACTCTGTCTGTCTGCAGACACACACATCCTGTCCCAATACACACACACTGTCTGCAGACACACACATCCAGTCCCAATACACACACACTCTGTCTGTCTGCAGACACACACATCCTGTCCCAATACACACACACTCTGTCTGCAGACACACACATCCAGTCCCAATACACACACACTGTCTGCAGACACACACATCCTGTCCCAATACACACACACTGTCTGCAGACACACACATCCAGTCCCAATACATACACACTCTGTCTGTCTGCAGACACACACATCCTGTCCCAATACACACACACTGTCTGTCTACAGACACACACATCCAGTCCCAATACACACTCTGTCTGTCTGCAGACACACACATCCAGTCTTTAGTAGTCCTTGGGAGTCGGCAAGCAAGAAGCTGGTACATCGAAGATGCTAGGCGGATTGGCAGGTCGTGTTCCTCCAGGAATTTTCACAGTTTGGTGATCCGCTGGCCAGTGTCTCTCGCAAACGAAAAACTTCTCTGGGTCGATGGAAAAGTTCTTGCGTGGAGGCACATTGTATGCAAGTCATACCACATCTACACTTATTTGCTGCATTATAGTTACCTTTGCAGTTAACTACACCACACTTCGTCGGCATTCTGAAAAAAACACTTGCTACGAGCAGACGTACACAATCAAAACACTTGCTACGAGCAGACGTACTTCGCGGGCCGCCATTACAGTGTAGATCGAACAACTTGTTTGCGAATGCGAGTTGCAAAATAGTCCACACTTGAAGAAACCGTGATCTCTTAACAGAGTCTTTTAGTGTCATTTAACTTTATTTGAAACACTTTCATAACAATGTGAAACAGTACATGGGCTTTTGGAGTAAAATAATCGAAATATATTTATTAATTTTTTTACAGTATATTACTACTTGCAACCCGTGTGATGTTTTGCTAAAAATAGATCTCAGCTGCCTGCCAGCTCGAATCGCGTTGGCCTTTGCTAGCTGCGCTGAATCTAAGCTTTGCAAGTCCTTCTCTTTAGTAGTCCTTGGTGTGTATGTATATGTATGTGTGTGTATGTAGATGTGTGTGTGTGTGTGTGTATTTATATATGTGTGTATGTATATGTATGTGTGTGTATGTGTGTATGTATGTGTGTGTATGTGTGTATGTAGATGTGTGTGTGTGTGTGTGTATTTATATATGTGTGTATGTATATGTATGTGTGTGTATGAGTGTATGTAGATGTGTGTGTGTGTGTGTGTGTGTTTGAGTATGTATATGTATATGTGTGCATGTGTGTGTGTATGTATGTTAGTGTGTATGTGTATGTGCGTGTATGTGTGCGTATGTGTGTGTATGTGTTTATGTGTGTGTCTGTGTGTGTTTGAGTATGTGTATATGTGTGTTTGTGTGTATGTATATATGTGTGTGTATGTGCGTGTGTGTGCATATCTATGTATATGTGTGTGTATGTGTGTGTGTATATGTTGTGTGTGTGTATGTGTGTGTGTGTGTGTGTGTGTGCACGACTGCATGCACATGTATGCAGTGTGTGTGGATGCAAGTGTGTGTGTGTGTATGAATGCATGTGTGTGTATGCCTATATGTGTAACATGCTCATCTCATACCAGGCATATTCAAACGATGAACATTTATAGCAGATCTGAACAGAAACATGTAAAAGTTTTTGTTAAAAGTCACCAGTTATTTAGATCTCTGTAGCATCTCTGGAACCTTGCTTCAGAGTCTCTATTCCTCAAAAGATGCAGTTCTTTGGTCTTTAATTTTGACTTCCGTGCACACACAAAAAGTTTCTCAGACAATGGCAATTGTCCAGTTGGTGTATAACTTTGTATGACTAAGACAAATGATTCACTGCAGATGCATGCATGTTTCACTGTCAAGGACTTGTACTGTCTTCAGTTGATCTTGGTGTTACTGCTCTATGTGTATTGTTCTTTGCAAAAGTAAGATTTTTTTACTCACATGCGAAGCAAAAGTGAGTCTATGTACTCGCCCGTGTCGTCCATCCGAGCGTCCAGGCGTCCGTGAAAAACTTAAACGTTGGATTTTTCTTGGAGACTATTAAGTGTATCAACACCCAATTTGGCATGATGGTGTATGATGACAACGCATCAAAAAGCATACATAGTGACTTGACCTTGCTTCAAGGTCAAGGTCGCAGGGGCCGTAAATGTTGTCTAAAAAACAGCCATTTTTCACATTTTCCCAATTTTCTCTGACGTTGAGATTGGATACCTGACCTATACATGGTGTATAGGGCAAAGTAATCCCAATCTTTTGATAGCAGTTTGATTGACCTTGCTTCAAGGTCAAGGTCACAGGAGCTCTTTAAGGTTGGATTGTATACATATTTTGAAGTGACCTTGACCCTGAACTATTGAAGATAACTCTTTCAATCTTTATAACATTGTAGTACACATGTTATACTTTCATACTAGGTCACCCGTTTTGTCCGTCCGGGGGTCCAGGTGTCCGTCCGGGCGTCCGGGCAGACTGGGCGTCCTGTAATCCGTAAAAAAAACTTTCACGTTGGATTTTTCTCGGAGACTATTAAGTCTATCAACACCCAATTTGGCATGATGGTGTAGGATGACAAGGCATAAAAAAACATACATGGTGACTTGACCTTGCTTCAAGGTCAAGGTCTCAGGAACTCTTTAAAATTGGATTGTATACATATTTTGAAGTGACCTTGACCCTGAACTATGGAAGGTTACTCTTCCAAACTTCATAACATTGTAGTACACATGTTATACTTTCATCATGAGACACATTTGGTCACATATCATCAAGGTCAAAGTCACTTTGACCCTTATGAAATGTGACCAAAATGGGGTAGTGAACCACTAAAAGTGACCATATCTCATGGTAGAAAGTGCCAATAAGCACCATTGTGCTTCCTATGTCGTGAATCAACAGCTTTGTGTTGCATGACCTTGGATGACCTTGACCTTGGGTCAAGGCTACATGTATTTTGGTAGGAAAAATGTGTAAAGCATTTCTTAGTGTATGATGTCATTGCTAGGTTTAGTTGTTTGACCTTGACCTTGAAGGTCACCTGAAGGTCAAGGTCATGTAAAGGTAAAGGTCATGTAAAGGTCAAGGTTAAGCATGTGAGTCGTATGGGCTTTGCCCTTCTTGTTTTTTCATTGCATGCTACGTTTGTAATGCTGATAGTTTGGTCTTACTTTGCTTCCTCTCTCTCTCTCTCTCTCTCTCTCTCTCTCTCTCTCTCTCTCTCTCTCTCTCTTGCCCCCTCCCTCCCTCCCTCCGCCCCCATCCCTCCCTTCCTCCCTCTCTCCCTCCCTCTCTCTCTCTCTCTCTCTCTCTCTCTCTCTCTCTCTCTCTCTCTCTCTCTCTCTCTCTCTCTCTCTCATATCATTATTATAAAACACTGGAAGACATCATGCACATATTATAGATTCAGTCATCATCTTCACAGTAACATTCATGATGAGCATTACATTTACATACCATGCAGGCTAAAGTAGCTAAAAGAGTTTTTCAGCAATCACTCAACAAAGTCGTCTGGGTACTAATTAAAATAATGTAGTGTTTTCTATTGTTTTACCCAAAAGTACTTTAAAAGCTGACTTAATTATATGTGGTAATAATGCCTTTTCTACAGAAAGTTTTCCATAAACTGAATGATTTTGAGTGGGAAATTCCACAAGGAACTGGTCGACCAGATGCGTGCAGTTGCATGCATGCCAAGATGCCAAGAAAAAGGGTTCAAAGTTGGCAGGAAGCAGTGTCTCAGGCGTTGGCCCATCACCTTGGCCCAACGTTATTCCGTTGATGTAAAATCCCGTTGGGCCAAAGTTGGCTCTCCACTTATAGGCCCTAGGTTTGGTGCATCTGTTGCTACTTAGTTGGCTAACGTTTGCTTGCTATCTATGTCTTAGTGGGGAGATAGTAGATTCTCCTAGAGAGTTAAAAGCTACCCTTGCTAGCTGCGGAGGTGTATATTCTACTACTATTAGGGAAAGCACGTGTATGTCTTCTTTTTAATTTTAATTCTCCGATAGTATTTAAGTTCCCGCTGCAGGCGATCGCTGCAGCAGTGATGTTTGCATTGGCAAGGGGGATAAACACACCAGACGGAAACGACGATGCAGAAATTTAGATTAAGGAATGAAGTGTCCAGTGATATTCAGTTCGTAGTTTCCATAAGAATTAGTGCTACACAAGCTTGGTAAATTAGTAAGAAATTTTCCCCCTTTCTCTTGTTCCTTGAAGAAGTTGCTTCTTCATTGCGCATGCGCATTTCGCAATCATTCGCCGAAAGAGTGGTGGAGGCCGCCATTTTGAGGCAATATCCTCTGGACCTGCTGGATCAAGAGCGGTACATTTTTGTCTGGTCTTTGCTTTTATAGCATTAGTTTGACAAACTAGTATCATATCGTATGCATTATTGCTTTCAGGCCGTTTTGAAATTGTGCGGAAAGGTTGGGTTGCACGACGGTAATTTTTAAAGTGGGAACGAATGGTATCGAGAATAAAATTATAGCCGACGAATGATGAGGGGGCCGCCGTTTTGATACAATAACCTCTGGACGTGCTCAATAGAGAGAGCGGTAAAGTTTTGTCTGGTCTTTGCTTTATAAGATATATTTTAAGATGTAGTATCATATAACGTACAGTATTACTATAAGATTGTTTTGAAGGTTCGCGCAATAATTGGTACGCATGAGTGTAAGTTTTTATGAGGAAACGATTGGTATCGAGAATTTAAAAAAAATTACCCATAGGGAAGAGGACGCCTGAGGAGTTATTCCTTCATTGCGCATGCGCATTTCGCAGTCATTCGCCGAATGAGTGAAGAGGTCGCCATTTTAAGGCAATATCCTCTTACCTGCTAGTGCTAGGTCGGAGTGGTAAGTTTTTGTCTGATCTTTGCATTTAGAGTATTTGTTTGCTAAACTAGTGTCATATGATGTGCAGTATTGCTATACGATTGTTTTGAAGTTGCGCGCAAAGGTTGGTACGCACGAAGGTAAGTTTTTATATGGGAACGAATGGTATCGAGAATAAATCCTCTGGACCACGCGCGGAGAACTTGGATGTGCTCAGTGCAATCAGCCAGCGTATCACATAAAGCTGTGTGTTTTATTTATCAGATGATCGCATTGTTTTCTTGAATTCGACCTTGGCCACAGTGCTGTCTGTCTTCCCAATGAGCACTATATAAGTAAAAGGCGTTTTCAGTTAGACATTTTGATTCATGAATGTTCATACGAATCTACGTACAACACACACACACACGCGTGCGGCGAGCGCACGCACACACACACGCACACACACACCTACGTCAATCTAGCCTCCGTAAGAAAATTTACGAAGTCAGGGCAGTAACGTACCGACCCCATTTTGGGGGGCCATGTCGTAATTCGTAATCACACCCCCCCCCCCCCCCCCCCCCCCCCCCCCCCCCATATGAGCATGTGCTGCCTGAGCACTCCCAACAGAGGCTATGTACATTTGCATGTGTGTTTTAATGCATATGTTGGCTGGTTGGCAAATGTTTGTAATTTACAATGTGTGTGTGCGCGCGCGCGCGCGCGCGCGTGTGTGTGTGTGTGTGTGTGTGTGTTGGCAAACGCATGTCTGTATATTTTGGGGCATGTGTTGGCTGGTTGGCATTAACAGTACAATAAAATACAGTACAATACAATGCAATACAGTGATAGTTTATTTGTAATTGGACATTTTTTTGTTTATTGTGAAATGAGCATAGATCTGTGGAAGACAACATTTAGATACAAGCTATCCTTATTCAAGATCAAATGTCTGTACAATTTAGAAAAGTTAGAGCTGCCCATATGAAGGAATGTGTGTGTAGGTGTGTGTGTTTGTGTTCGTGTATGTGTGTGTAAAGTGTGTGTGTATGGTGAAGTGTGTATGTGTATGAAAGAGAGTAACAAGTGTGCTTGCATCATCCTGGTATTCTAGAAATGAAGCCTCAGTGATTCTATCAGAATGTGTGTGCATGTGTTGGTACTATACTCCATACCTCATGTCCCACACTTTGCAGTTCCAACTAAAAGGCTCTGCTTGGATGGAAAATGTCACAAAGAAAAGAACAAAAAAGCCTGTAACAGTCTGAAGCCACAGACACACAAATAGTTGCAGTTATGTAAAACTGATCTACCCTATTTATTTCTGCCAATACTAACCTCTCTCCTGATCCCTAGTTATTAAAAAAACCCACCACAGAAATTTTTTAAAGATTGACAGATAATAAAGTGTGCACCATTTCATCTTCCCTGCCCTATGGGCCTTTTGGGAATCCAATTTTTGAGTGTATACAAAAAAATTCTGGCCATTACCTAAATAAGATAAAAACAAAAGTCTGGCTGACCTACTAACACCCCTCCCCCCCCCCCCCCCCCCCCCCCCTTTTTGGGGGGGCCTTGTTACCTTAACCACAACTCTCTTTTTTGTCCTAATCCTGATTACATTTAAAAAAGAAAAGAAAATGGACTCACTGGAACTGCACTTGGCTGCTTCAAGTTACTGAAGAAGGAAGTTAACATATCCCTTTCCCCTCTAATTCCTGTGTCAGATGTTATGGGGACAGGGTCAGGGGCATGTCTATCAATACCAAATGTGGCATGATGGTGTATGATGACAAGGCCTCAAAAAACATACATAGTGACTTGTCCTTGCTTCAAGGTCAAGGTCGCAGGGGCCATAAATGTTGTCTAAAAAAACAACCATTTTTCACATTTTCTCAATTTTCTCTGAAGTTTTTTAGATTGGATACCTCACCTATATATGGTATATAGAGCAAAGTAATCCCTATCTTTTGATACCAGTTTGGTTGACCTTGCTTCAAGGTCAAGGTCACAGGAGCTCTTCAAAGTTGGATTGTATACATATTTTGAAGTGACCTTGACCCTGAACTATGGAAGATAACTGTTTCAAACTTAATAATTATGTGGGGCACATGTTATACTTTCATCATGAGACACATTTGGTCACATATCATCAAGGTCAAGGTCACTTTGACCCTTATGAAATGTGACCAAAATGCGGTAGTGAACCACTAAAAGTGACCATATCTCATGGTAGAAAGTGCCAATAATCACCATTGTGCTTCCTATGTCTTGAATTAACAGCTTTGTGTTGCATGACCTTGGATGACCTTGACCTTGGGTCAAGGTCACATGTATTTTGGTAGGAAAAATGTGTAAAGCATTTCTTAGTGTATGATGTCATTGGTAGGTTTAGTTGTTTGATCTTGACCTTGAAGGTCACCTGAAGGTCAAGGTCATATGAAGGTCAAGTTCATATAAAGGTCAAGGTCAAGCATGTGAGTGGTATGGGCTTTGCCCTTCTTGTTTGAAAGGGATGGTGGTGGTGGATGGTTTCAGGTTGTTAATATTATAATTTTATTACCAATTGCAAGCTGTTTAGGCAGGAAAATTTGTGACACAGCCTCTCCCAATTTCACACTGCTGACTCTGAGAGCTTCAGTGTTGTTTGCGCTGTGTAGGGTCACTCATCGGGAGCGTGAATGCGCTGTGTAGGGTCACTCATCGGGAGCGTGAATCTGCTGCAGGTGCATGCTTCTGCATATTGCAGGGGTGTGTCAACAGTTTTTTTTGTTAACTAGCCTGCTAGGCTAGTTGCACATAACATGTACTATCCTGCTAAAGTGTTTACTAGCCAGCCTTTCATATTAGAATGAATCAAAAGTCAATACACAAAGTGTTTTAATAAATTTACTCAGAATGTCTTTTTTGAAAATAATGTGGCATGTAAATTTATTTGGTTGCAAATATTGAAATCAACAAACCATTACCAGCTCTAAAATCTGCCTAGACAAGTGAAGTAAATAGTAATTCATAAAACATTACTAAGCTTTGAAATATCATCAAGAAAACAGATTCAGAATTAGAACTGATTTTAAAATGGTAGATTTACATAAACAAAACAGAATCCAGCTTAAAATCGTGCTAGCTACAAGACTGTAAACTGTACAGTAGTCATCAAAACATTAACGTGATCCAGCATAAACATTTTTGTTAACTAGCCCGTTGGGGGAGCCATTCTGCAGTTTTATCTAGCCTGAGGAAATTTTAACTCATCTGGGGTGAGTGGGCGAGTGGATTTGAACAGGCCTGGCATATTGAAAGTTCTGTGCCATGTTTCATAAACTGCCACAACACTACACTCCATTTCATCTGCCCTTCCCTTTCCACCCCTTGCATCCCCCTGTGGGTTCGGGGGTTTAAGAATAGACCCACCGCGCCTCCCTACGCGATTCGTAAGAGGCGATTAAATAGGGACATCGTGACTTCTTTGTGTTTGCTCTAAACTGTTCTAGTGATTTTCGTGCCTTACATAGCTTACAAAGGCTGATGGGCCGTAAAATTCCATCCATCCATCTGTCCATCCATCCACCCCTTGCACAGCTCTCGGTTCTCGAGCTCAAAGTCATAGTTACAAGCTTAGTGACCATGTGGAGACTGACAGGCAACTCTGCCTTAATTGAGACTTGTCTCCTGACTGCTAAGTGTACAACTGAGCTGGAGGAGGTGGTGGGAGAGAGAGCATCTGAAGCTGAACTGAGGGTCGTGGACAGGAAAGGCAGCACGGGGCAGTGAGAGGCAGTATTGGACATCACGCATAACACTAGTAAGCAAGAGAAAATGACTACATGATCAACTAATGGAAGAAGACAAAGATGGTAAAAGTACTTGAAGTATGTGGTTGTTGATTGTACCTCCTGACATCGACCAACCCCATACTACTGGTACTTTGTGCCATCTTTTTTTTCTATGCATGTCATTGTTTGAGAATGTGTGTGTCTTCTCTTGCAGATTTTGGCACAACGGATCAGTCATGACCACTATGGCAGGGGACGATGATTTGGATGTGTCGGCCTTTATGAACGTTGTCAAGCTGTTCTCCTGCAAGCTCTGCGTCTTCAGGAGCACCAGCCAAGAGGAGTTTGTGTGGCATGTCAGGAGTGAGCACATGAACACAGAATCCAAGGGTCAGGACTCTAATGGAACCACAGAATCGGCTCCAGCCAAGCCTCCCGACACAAAGAATTTGGATGTTCCACAGAACAATGGTGCCATCGAACTACAGGAATCGGCACCTGCAGAATCTCCTCTGGTTTCAGAGGCGGATGTGGTGGCATCAGAGCTAACCACTTTGTCATCACTTGGCCTGGACCAACCCAAGCCTTCCAGCTCAACACCAGTGCCAACAGTGAGCATGTCCATGCCACAAGTCGGCATCGCCAGTAGTGTTGACTCTGCTGCTGTTGTGGTGGCAGATGGCAGTGCTTCCTTGCAGACCCAGGGGACTGCCATACTTGGTGGTGCCAGGGATGGGGAGGGAGAGGGTGGCATCAGCTACGTCCTGGTGCCCAAAGACATTGGCCACAAGCAGCAAGTGGGGAACCTGATACAGCTGCAGATGTCTAATGGAGTCCTGGCTGAAACTGCCCCGGCCACCTCCATCGACATCGGGGACATCCAGGTGAGAGCCGAGAACAGTTATGGAATGAATGAATGAATGAATGAATGAATGAACGCAGTCTAATGGCTTATCAACCTTGAT